>JANJGK010004030.1:20000-70756 GCA_039081455.1 Macrobrachium rosenbergii | reverse complement strand
TTTCATGACTTTGGTGTGACAGGATGCCCTGTCTTGCTCTGCAAACATGTCATTTCTTGGCCTGACAACATAAAGTTGTTTTTGGCCTGACATCGTGGCAATTCTTGGTGTGACAACGCAGTACTTCTTGGCGTGACAACATGAACCTTGGCCTGCAACAATAATTCACATATGAGATCTTTCTCTTTTGAACAATTCCTCTGTATTGCTTTGGTTCCATTCACGTTTAGACTCATGCTTCATGAACCTGGTGTCTTCATCTTTACACCTCTCTCTCTCTCTCTTGTCTAGTCAGTCGAGTTTTCTAATAAATACAGACACTTAATGAGAGAGAGAGAGAGAGACACGAGAGAGAGAGAGAGAGAGAGAGAGCAGAGAGAGAGAGAGAGAGAGAGAGAGAATGTGTTTCACATAAAAGATTAACCTGAATTACGACCTAGCAATTGCGTATCAAAAAGGAAAAACGAAAAAATTTGGAGCCAAGAATGAAAGTGGCTGCTTCTTCCAGCAGTCACGATAACTTCCCCAGTCGACACCTGATCGACAGCAGGCGATAATTTGCACAAAATCCTTCCATTTCTTCTCAAGTTGGTTTCGATGACTAGGGAAATATTGTTAAAAACTATTCCTTCAAAAACTATTCTTTCATCCTGTCTGACCAACTCCTGCGAGATCCTTCCCTATGAATAATAATTATAGAATATATATTATATATACTATATATATATATATATATAGTATATATATATTATATATATATATAATTTATTGTATTTTCCCCATGTTTTAAAATTGCCTATTTTATTTTTTTTTATCATTCCGTCTCTGAGAATCATTAAACCATGACTGGTCAGTAATATGGGTTCATATAGTTTTTTGTTCTAAATGCCCAATTTCGTACTGTTATTTCCATTTTGGCTCGAGTCTATACACAAACAGTTAATTTGAGTGTTAAAGGGAACATATAGGTAAAATTACAATGGCTGGGGGGCGTCTAAAACACTTAACAGACTTTAGCTCCAACTATATCTGAAACCTCTCTAGGAATAATAGCCAGTGTATTGTCAGAAATTGGAAAGACTGTGTATCCATTTACCTTCATACCGTCACATGAGGCTTTTTGAATTCCATGTCCCTGGAGCAGAGAGTCCCTCTGTCAATATTACTAATGAACGAGGAACAAATTGGTAACAAGGATGTGGGTGGTGGTACAGACCCACCAGTCAATACTAAATTGAGGTTGTCAATCAGTTTTCAACAAAAACGACAATTTATTCAGTACTTTATACTATATATATATATACTATATACTTAAATATTATACTATATATATATATATATAGTATATATATATTATAATATATATATATATAAATATATATACTATATATATATTAATTTTGTACCCCCAGGCAGTTACAGGAGTTGATACAACACAATTTTTTTTCCAAAGAACGACTTCAAACACCCATCCACATGACCACTGAATATTGCTAACAAGTTACAAGTAACTTTATTTCTAATCAACTGGAGAGTGAATGAAAATCCCTGACAACAGAAGAAACAGAACTGCATCCAGCGTTCCCCAGAAGCAGTTACTCAAAAACAAACAAACGAGGCCAAAAACCCTCGGGGCCAAATTTACTTTTCCTTAACAAGTGACACCTAATAGGGAGTTGTCCTTTCGCTTTAATGGGAAGATACACGCGTAGGGGGAAGCCCTGAAATAAAGTTAGGTAAAAACATAAAAACTTGCAGATGAAGAGTGAAATTGCGTCAGGTCCTTTAGAGGGAAGGAGAGGAAATAGAATTAGGAGGATGCAAAGGAGAGCAGGTGCTTCCCAGCAATTAATTATACTGAAAACGGGATCTTTCACGTCAGTTGCACAGGGAAACTGAATCTCTACGGCTGAGACGAGGCAGAGTTTGAAAACTTTAGACTTTCTTCAAAGTGAGTGAGCAGCCATCAACTTGTAGGCAGTCTATTTCTCACAGAGGCTACCTACAGACATGCTACTGGATTCAGTTTCACTTTAAATAGGACTATTCCCATTTGTCAGAAACCTCAGCCATTTTTACTGCTGGTTCGTCTGATACTAAAAAATGACAGAGCAATGGTTTTTCTTACTGAAGTATTATTGGTTATACCTAAGTCCCTTTCTGAAGTTAATGTAAATTTCAATATATCGTTTTGCCCACTCTTCTGGGACAGTTTTCATGGTACTTTTTGACCTCAGGAAGTTTTGCCTTCTGAATTCCTACTGATTCAGAGAAGTTGTACCTTCTGGCATCCTACTGACTCAGGGAAGTTGTACCTTCTGACATCCTACTGACTCAGGGAAGTTGTACCTTCTGACTTCCCTAATGACTCAGGGAAGTTGTACTTTCTGACTTCCTACTGACTCAGGGAAGTTGTACCTTCTGACTTCCTACTGACTCAGGGAAGTTGTACCTTCTGACTTCCTACTGATTCAGGGAAGTTGTACCTTCTGACTTCCTACTGACTCAGGGAAAATGTACCTTCTGACCTCCTACTGATTCAGGGAAGTTGTACCTTCTGACTTCCTACTGATTCAGGGAAGTTGTACCTTCTGACTTCCTAATGACTCAGGGAAGTTGTACCTTCTGACTTCCTACTGACTCAGGGAAGTTGAACCTTCTGACTTTCCTACTGATTCAGGGAAGTTGTATCTTCTGACTTCCTACTGACTTGGGAAGTTGTACCTTCTGACTTCCTACTGACTGAGGGAAGTTGTACCTTCTGACCTCCTACTGACTCAGGGAAGTTGTACCTTCCAACTTTGGGAAGTTCATACCTTCTGACCTTAGGTCGCATTCAGAAATTCCTTTTTTGTTTTGTTCATGACGAAGTTCCCATTAAAAAGAAAATTCGGGGGTGTTGTTCATATCCATTGTAGACCTTTCCTGCAATATATATATATATAGTATATATACTATAATTATATATATATAATATATATATATATAATATACTATATATATATATATATAATATATAGTATACTATATATATATATATATAGTATATATATATATATTGCTTTGCAATAATGCACACGTTCATTAAGAGTGGAGTCGCTTTTTGAGACGGGGAATTTAATGATGTTGAAGACACCCCCCCTATCTCTTTTTCCTAATTTGCCGACTATTATATTTGAATATATTCTTTGACATAATGAATGGTGATGAAGATGGTCTCCAGTAGCTGTGGTACAGACATGACCAGATTTCTAGTTATTACCATCTTCAATGATAACTGAATATTAACAATATCCTGTGCACATCATTATTCATATTGTATATTTTTATTATATAATTGTCTTTGATAGTCCTGTACGAAATTTGCATTTGCTAACAATTGTCACACTGTTCCCGTAGAGTTTTGTAAAAGTCTTCGGTTGTATCAAACTGGGAAAACAGTTTTGAATATTGAAAGTTATTCTCACTGCTCCTGTTATTATTATTATTATTATTATTATTATTATTATTATTATTAATTATTATTATTATTATTATTATTATTATTATTATTATTATTATTATTATTCGGGTAATGCAATTGCACATCTGAAATTAAAAATAATTTTATTATTATTATTATTATTATTATTATTATTATTATTATTATTATTATTATTACATGATGGGTTAATGCAATACATACTGAAATGAACAACAATTCTTCCGTCCAAATACATTACCATCTATACAGAGAGCTTCCGAGAGGCTGTTCTGTTCTCATAATATTAATGAGAGACGTGAAAGCTTTCGGTAATAATGAGAGAGAGAGAGAGAGACGATAGAGAGAGGAGAGAGATAGAGAGATGAGGGGGGGGGGGACTCTCTATAGTTCTGTTTATATACTTTTATCTATTTTGACTGGAACTTTTTAATATAAATAATATTAATTAATAGGTCAGCAACTCAAATAGGTAATCTTGTTCAGTATGCAATGCTGAACGGAGAATTCTAATTTGATTAATTATGAATTATGAATCTCTGTCAGGGCAGTGTCAAGGATTACGGAAATCAATTTGTTCAATAAGTTAATGCAGACACCGAGAGAGAGAGAGAGAGAGAGGAGAGAGACAGGAGACGAGAGATGAGTAGAGAGAGAGGACGGAGAGCAGGAGACAGAGAGAGAGAACGAGAAGAGAGAGAGAGAGAGTCTTCACACACCATTAAATTCCTCTCTGGCTGAAAAGCGACTCCACTTCCTAATGAACGTGTGCATTATGCAAAGCAGTACGTAAGGAAAGGGTATATACAGTATATACTGTTGATTATGAATAAACACCAAGGAAGGCTTTTTCATTTTGAAAACTGGGAAACTTCGTAATAAAAAAAAACAGTAATTGCTGAACCACGATTTAAGTTTATGAAAGTAAGCAAACATTCTAAATGCATGAATTCATGATACATTTCATCGGGAATCTTACGTCCTCAACATCAACCCAGAATCCCACATTGATGTTTGGTCATGTTATCTCAAAAATAAATTAATAAATTTGAAATGGTATTGTTTACACAATTGTCAACCAGTGTGGATTCGAACGCTGTCTAGTTGGAGAAACGACGATGTAACAGTGACTTTAAATCACTAACTGTGTGGTTAAAGTCACTGTGTATCGTTTCTAAAAGAGACAGAGGTTCGAATCCCACTGGTGACGAAGCACTTAACAATTATAATTCCTCTGCGGTGTGTACAGTAAGGTAATCCCGAGATTATAGCGAATTGGACACAAGACGATACTTTGTGCTATATATAAATATATATATTATATATATATATATATAATATAAATATATATATATATATACTATATATATTATATATATATATAATATATATACTATATATATACTATAATATATATACTATATATTAGACAAGAGACGAGAGAGAAGAGGTGACGAGAGAGAGAGAGAGAGACGAGAGAGAGAGGAGACGAGAGAGAGAGAGAGAGAGATTCAAGTTAAGTATACCATAGTTTAAACCAGACCACTGAGCTGATTAGCTGATTAACAGCTCTCCTAGGGGCTGGCCCGAAGGATTAGATTTATTTTGCGTGGCTAAGAACCAATTGGTTACCTAGCAACGGGACCTACAGCTTATTGTGGAAATCCGAACCACATTATAGCGAGAAATTGAATTTCTATCACCAGAAATAATTCCTCTTATTCTTCATTGGCCGGTCGGAGATTCGAACTCGGCGGCCAGCAGAGCGCTAGCTAAGAACGGAACCCATTTGCCTAAGGAACTACGAGAGAGAGAGAGAGAGAGACTGTAATATATACTGTATATATGTGCACTATATAGATATTATATAATATATATATATATATATATATATATATACTATATATATATATATTATATATTATATATATAGTATATATATATATTATATATATATATATATAAATATATATTATATATATATATATATATATATATATATAATATATATGATTTCAATTTATGGGGGGGAATATGAACACTCATTTTAAATGATATATTCCAATATCATGGTAACTGTAATTATCAACACTTATATAAATACAAAGTTACGAGAACAACAGTCTGTCGACAAAGGAAGTAACTTTTAGAGACATTATCGTAGAAATCGCAGTTATCTGAAAGCAAATCATTACAAAACAAACAGCAATAATCAATCAAATAAGACAAAGAACAATCTTTGAACAAAATTGCCGGATAGCAACTAGAAAACAATGATTAAAAGTACCGTACGGTCTATTTATTCTTTCCCGTACCTGGGAAAAGTCGTAACGTAAACAAACCGAAATACCGTACACGTACTGTACCGTACCTGAAAAATATCATACCGTTAATAAAAACTATCGTACTGTACACTAGCAAATACCGTACCGTATCTGAAAAACGTCGTACCGTACTAGAGCAGAAATGCCGTACCGTACCATACCTCAAAAATGTCGTACCGTACACTGACCGAAATACCGTACTGTGCAGTATTTTAGTGTACGGTACGAAATTTTTAGGTATACAGTACCTAAAAATTTCGTACCGTACACTAAAATACTGTGCCGTACTGGCATACTGTACACTAACAAATACTGTGCCGTACTGGCGTACCGTACACTAACAAATACTGTGCCGTACTGGCGTACCATACACTAACAAATACTGTGCCATACTGGTGTACCGTACACCAACAAATACTGTCCCGTACTAGTGTACCGTACACTAACAAGTACTGTGCAATACTGGCGTACCGTACACTAACAAATACTGTGCCGTACTGGCGTACCGTACACTAACAAGTACTGTGCCGTACTGGCGTACCGTACACTAACAAATACTGCGCCGTACTGGCGTACCGTACACTAACAAGTACTGTGCCATACCGGCATGCCATACACTAACAAGTACTGCGCCGTACTGGCGTACCGTACACTAACAAGTACTGTGCCATACCGGCGTGCCATACACTAACAAGTACTGAGCCATACTGGCGTGCCATACACTAACAAATACTGTGCCGTACTGGCGTACCGTACACTAACAAATACTGTGCCGTACTGGTGTACCGTACACGAACAAATACTGTGCCTACTGGCGTACCGTACACTAACAAGTACTGTGCCGTACCGGTGTACCGTACACTAACAAATACTGTGCCGTACTAGCGTACCGTACACTAACAAGTACTGTGCCATACTGGCGTACGGTACACTAACAAATACTGTGCCGTACTGGCGTATCATACACTAACAAGTACTGTGCCGTAATGGCGTACCGTACACTAACAAATACTGTGCCGTACTGGCGTACGGTACACAAGCAAGTACTGTGCCGTAATAGCGTACCGTACACTAACAAATACTGTGCCGTACTGGCGTACCGTACACTAACAAGTACTGTGGGGTACTGGCGTACTGTACACTAACAAGTACTGTGCCATACTGGCGTACCATACACTAACAAGTGCTGTGCCGTACTGGCGTACAGTACACTAACAAGTACTGTGCCGTACTGGCGTACCGTGCACTAACAAATACTGTGCCGTACTGGCGTACCGTACACTAACAAATACTGTGCCGTACAGGCACACCGTACACTAACAAATACTGTGCCGTACTAGCGTACCGTACACTAACAAATACTGTGCCGTACTGGCGTACCGTACACTAACAAATACTGTGCCGTACTGGCGTACCATACACTAACAAATACTGTGTCGTACTGGCGTACCGTACACTAACAAATACTGTGCCGTACGGGCGTATCATACACTAAAAAGTACTGTGCCGTACTGGCGTACCGTACACTAACAAATACTGTGCCGTACTGGCGTACCATACACTAACAAATACTGTGCTGTACTGGCGTACCATACACTAACAAATACTATGCCGTACTGCAGTACCGTACACTAACAAATACTGTGCCGTACTGGCATACCGTAAACTAACAAGTACTGTGCCGTACTGGCGTACCGTAAACTAACAAGTACTGTGCCGTACTGGCGTACAGTACCCTAACAAATACTGTGCCGTACTGGAGTACCGTACACTAAAAAGTACTGTGCCGTACTGGCGTACCGTACCCTATCAAATACTGTGCCGTACTGGCGTACCGTACACTAACAAATACTGTGCCGTACTGGTGTACCGTACACTAACAAATACTGTGCCGTACTGGCGTACCGTACACTAACAAATACTCTGCTGTACTGGTGTACCGTGCACTAATAAATACTGTGCCGTACTGGCGTACCGTACACTAACAAGAACTGTGCCGTACTGGCGTACCGTACACTAACAAATACTGTGCCGTACTGGCGTACTGTACACTAACAAATACTGTGCCGTACTGGCGTACCGTACACTAACAAGTACTGTGCCGTACTGGCGTACTGTACACTAACAAATACTGTGCCGTACTGGCGTACCGTACACTAACAAGTACTGTGCCGTACTGGCATACCGTACGCAAACAAATACTATGCCGTACTGGCGTACCGAACACTAACAAGTACTGTGCCGTACTGGCGTACCGTACACTAACAAATACTGTGCTATACTGGCGTACCGTACACTAACAAATACTATGCCGTACTGGCGTACCGTACACTAACAAATACTGTGCCGTACTGGCGTACCGTACACTAACAAGTACTGTGCCTTACTGGCGTACCGTACCCTAACAAATACTGTGCCGTACTGGCGTACCGTACACTAACAAGTACTGTGCCGTACTGGCGTACCGTACACTAACAAATACTGTGCCGTACTGGCGTACCGTACACTAACAAATGCTGTGCCATACTGGCGTACCGTACACTAACAAATACTGTGCCATACTGGCGTACCGTACACTAACAAATACTGTGCTGTACTGGCGTACCGTACAGTAACAAATACTGTGCCGTACTGGCGTACCGTACACTAACAAATACTGTGCCGTACTGGCGTACCGTACACTAACAAATACTGTGACGTACTGGCGTACCGTACACTAACAAGTATTGTGCCGTACTGGCGTACCGTACACTAACAAGTACTGTGCCATACTGGCTTACCGTACACTAACAAGTGCTGTGCCGTACTGGCGTACCGTACATTAACAAATACTGTGCCGTACTGGCGTACCTTACACTAACAAATACTGTGCCGTACTGGCGTACCTTACACTAACAAATACTGTGCCTACTGGCGTACCGTACACTAACAAATACTGTGCCGTACTGGCACTGTGCCGTACTAGCGTACCGTACACTAACAAATACTGTGCCATACTGGCGTACCGTACACTAACAAATACTGTGCCGCACTGGCGTACCATACACTAACAATACTGTGCCGTACTGGCGTACCGTACACTAACAAATACTGTGCCGTACTGGCGTACCGTACACTAACAAGTACTGTGCCGTACTGGCGTACCATACACTAACAAATACTGTGCCGTACTGGATACCATACACTAACAAATACTGCGAAGTACTGGCGTACCGTACACTAAAAAATACTGTGTCGTACTGGCGTACCGTACACTAACAAATACTGTGCCGTACTGGCGTACCGTACATTAACAAATAGTATGCCGTACTGGCGTACCGTACACTAACAAGTACTGTGCCGTACTGGCGTACCGTACACTAACAAATACTGTGCCGTACTGGAGTACCGTACACTAGCAAGTACCGTGCCGTACTGGCGTACCGTACACTAACAAATACCGTGCCGTACTGGCATACCGTACACTAACAAATACTGTGCCGTACTGGCGTACCGTACACTAACAAATACAGTGCCGTACTGGCGTACCGTACACTAACAAATACTGTGCCGTACTGGCGTACCGTACACTAACAAATACTGTGCCATACTGGTATACCGTACACTAACAAATACTGTGCCGTACTGGCGTACCGTACTACTGTGCCGTACTGGCGTACCGTACACTAACAAGTACTGTGCCGTACTGGCGTACCGTACACTAACAAATAATGTGCCGTTCTGGCATACCATACACTAACAAATACTGTGCCATACTGGCGTACCGTACACTAACAAATACTGTGCCGTACTGGCACTGTGCCGTACTAGCATACAATACACTAACAAATACTGTGCCGTACTGGCGTACCGTACACTAACAAATACTGTGCCGTACTGGCGTACCGTACACTAACAAATACTGTGCCGTACTGGCGTACCGTACACTAACAAATACTGTGCCGTACTGGCGTACCGTAAACTAACAAGTACTGTGCCGTACTGGCGTATCGTACCCTAACAAATACTGTGCCGTACTGGAGTACCGTACACTAACAAGTACTGTGCCGTACTGGCGTACCGTACATTAACAAATAGTGTCCCGTACTGGCGTACCGTACACTAACAAGTACTGTGCCGTACTGGCGTACCGTACACTAACAAATACTGTGCTGTACTGGAGTACCGTACACTAGCAAGTACTGTGCCGTACTGGCGTACCGTACACTAACAAATACCGTGCCGTACTGGTGTACCGTACACTAACAAATACTGTGCTGTAATGGCGTACCGTACACTAACAAATACTGTGCTGTACTGGCGTACCGTACACTAACAAATACTGTGCCGTACTGGTGTACCGTACACTAACAAATACTGTGCCATACTGGTGTACCGTACACTAACAAATACTGTGCCGTACTGGCGTACCGTACTACTGTGCCGTACTGGCGTACCGTACACTAACAAGTACTGTGCCGTACTGGCGTACCGTACACTAACAAATAATGTGCCGTACTGGCATACCGTACACTAACAAATACTGTGCCATACTGGCGTACCGTACACTAACAAATACTGTGCCGTACTGGCACTGTGCCGTACTAGCATACCATACACTAACAAATACTGTGCCGTACTGGCGTACCGTACACTAACAAATACTGTGCCGTACTGGCGTACCGTACACTAACAAATACTGTGCCGTACTGGCGTACCGTAAACTAACAAGTACTGTGCCGTACTGGCGTATCGTACCCTAACAAATACTGTGCCGTACTGGCATACCGTAAACTAACAAGTACTGTGCCGTACTGGCGTACCGTAAACTAACAAGTACTGTGCCGTACTGGCGTACAGTACCCTAACAAATACTGTGCCGTACTGGAGTACCGTACACTAAAAAGTACTGTGCCGTACTGGCGTACCGTACCCTATCAAATACTGTGCCGTACTGGCGTACCGTACACTAACAAATACTGTGCCGTACTGGTGTACCGTACACTAACAAATACTGTGCCGTACTGGCGTACCGTACACTAACAAATACTCTGCTGTACTGGTGTACCGTGCACTAATAAATACTGTGCCGTACTGGCGTACCGTACACTAACAAGAACTGTGCCGTACTGGCGTACCGTACACTAACAAATACTGTGCCGTACTGGCGTACTGTACACTAACAAATACTGTGCCGTACTGGCGTACCGTACACTAACAAGTACTGTGCCGTACTGGCGTACTGTACACTAACAAATACTGTGCCGTACTGGCGTACCGTACACTAACAAGTACTGTGCCGTACTGGCATACCGTACGCTAACAAATACTGTGCCGTACTGGCGTACCGAACACTAACAAATACTGTGCCGTACTGGCGTACCGTACACTAACAAATACTGTGCTATACTGGCATACCGTACAATAACAAATACTATGCCGTACTGGCGTACCGTACACTAACAAATACTGTGCCGTACTGGCGTACCGTACACTAACAAGTACTGTGCCTTACTGGCGTACCGTACCCTAACAAATACTGTGCCGTAATGGCGTACCGTACACTAACAAGTACTGTGCCGTACTGGCGTACCGTACACTAACAAATACTGTGCCGTACTGGCGTACCGTACACTAACAAATGCTGTGCCATACTGGCGTACCGTACACTAACAAATACTGTGCCATACTGGCGTACCGTACACTAACAAATACTGTGCTGTACTGGCGTACCGTACACTAACAAATACTGTGCCGTACTGGCGTACCGTACACTAACAAATACTGTGCCGTACTGGCGTACCGTACACTAACAAATACTGTGACGTACTGGCGTACCGTACACTAACAAGTATTGTGCCGTACTGGCGTACCGTACACTAACAAGTACTGTGCCATACTGGCTTACCGTACACTAACAAGTGCTGTGCCGTACTGGCGTACCGTACACTAACAAATACTGTGCCGTACTGGCGTACCTTACACTAACAAATACTGTGCCGTACTGGCGTACCTTACACTAACAAATACTGTGCCTACTGGCGTACCGTACACTAACAAATACTGTGCCGTACTGGCACTGTGCCGTACTAGCGTACCGTACACTAACAAATACTGTGCCATACTGGCGTACCGTACACTAACAAATACTGTGCCGCACTGGCGTACCATACACTAACAATACTGTGCCGTACTGGCGTACCGTACACTAACAAATACTGTGCCGTACTGGCGTACCGTACACTAACAAGTACTGTGCCGTACTGGCGTACCATACACTAACAAATACTATGCCGTACTGGATACCATACACTAACAAATACTGCGAAGTACTGGCGTACCGTACACTAAAAAATACTGTGTCGTACTGGCGTACCGTACACTAACAAATACTGTGCCGTACTGGCGTACCGTACATTAACAAATAGTATGCCGTACTGGCGTACCGTACACTAACAAGTACTGTGCCGTACTGGCGTACCGTACACTAACAAATACTGTGCCGTACTGGAGTACCGTACACTAGCAAGTACCGTGCCGTACTGGCGTACCGTACACTAACAAATACCGTGCCGTACTGGCGTACCGTACACTAACAAATACTGTGCCGTACTGGCGTACCGTACACTAACAAATACTGTGCCGTACTGGCGTACCGTACACTAACAAATACTGTGCCGTACTGGCGTACCGTACACTAACAAATACTGTGCCATACTGGTGTACCGTACACTAACAAATACTGTGCCGTACTGGCGTACCGTACTACTGTGCCGTACTGGCGTACCGTACACTAACAAGTACTGTGCCGTACTGGCGTACCGTACACTAACAAATAATGTGCCGTTCTGGCATACCATACACTAACAAATACTGTGCCATACTGGCGTACCGTACACTAACAAATACTGTGCCGTACTGGCACTGTGCCGTACTAGCATACCATACACTAACAAATACTGTGCCGTACTGGCGTACCGTACACTAACAAATACTGTGCCGTACTGGCGTACCGTACACTAACAAATACTGTGCCGTACTGGCGTACCGTACACTAACAAATACTGTGCCGTACTGGCGTACCGTAAACTAACAAGTACTGTGCCGTACTGGCGTATCGTACCCTAACAAATACTGTGCCGTACTGGAGTACCGTACAATAACAAGTACTGTGCCGTACTGGCGTACCGTACATTAACAAATAGTGTCCCGTACTGGCGTACCGTACACTAACAAGTACTGTGCCGTACTGGCGTACCGTACACTAACAAATACTGTGCTGTACTGGAGTACCGTACACTAGCAAGTACTGTGCCGTACTGGCGTACCATACACTAACAAATACCGTGCCGTACTGGTGTACCGTACACTAACAAATACTGTGCTGTAATGGCGTACTGTACACTAACAAATACTGTGCCGTACTGGCGTACCGTACACTAACAAATACTGTGCCGTACTGGTGTACCGTACACTAACAAATACTGTGCCATACTGGTGTACCGTACACTAACAAATACTGTGCCGTACTGGCGTACCGTACTACTGTGCCGTACTGGCGTACCGTACACTAACAAGTACTGTGCCGTACTGGCGTACCGTACACTAACAAATAATGTGCCGTACTGGCATACCGTACACTAACAAATACTATGCCATACTGGCGTACCGTACACTAACAAATACTGTGCCGTACTGGCACTGTGCCGTACTAGCATACCATACACTAACAAATACTGTGCCGTACTGGCGTACCGTACACTAACAAATACTGTGCCGTACTGGCGTACCGTACACTAACAAATACTGTGCCGTACTGGCGTACCGTAAACTAACAAGTACTGTGCCGTACTGGCGTATCGTACCCTAACAAATACTGTGCCGTACTGGAGTACCGAACACTAACAAGTACTGTGCCGTACTGGCGTACCGTAACCTAACAAATACTGTTCCCTACTGGCGTACCATACACTAACAAATACTGTGCCGTACTGGCGTGCCGTACACTAACAAATACTGTGCCGTACTGGCGTACCGTACACTAACAAATACTGTGCCGTACTGGTGTACCATTCACTAACAAATACTGTGCCGTACTGGCGTACCGTACACTAACAGGAACTATGCCGTACTGGCGTACCATACTCTAACAAATACTGTGCCGTACTGGCGTGCCATACACTAACAAATACTGTGCCTACTGGCGCACTGTACACTAACAAGTACTGTGCCGTACTGGCGTACCGTACACTATCAAATACTGTGCTGTACTGGCGTACCGAACACTAACAAATACTGTGCCGTACTGGCGTACCGTACACTAACAAATACTGTGCCGTACTGGCGTACCGTACAATAACAAATACTGTGCCGTACTGGCGTACCGTACACTAACAAATACTGTGCCGTACTGGTGTACCGTACACTAACAAATACTGTGCCGTACTGGCGTACCGTACCCTAACAAATACTGTGCCGTACTGGCGTACCGTACACTAACAAATACTGTGCCGTACTGGCGTACCGTACACTAACAGGAACTATGCCGTACTGGCGTACCATACTCTAACAAATACTGTGCCGTACTGGCGTACCATACACTAACAAATACTGTGCCGTACTGGCGTACCGTACACTAACAAATACTGTGCCGTACTGGCGTACCGTACACTAACAAATGCTGTGCCGTACTGGCGTACCGAACACTAACAAATACTGTGCCGTACTGGAGTACCGTACACTAACAAGTACTGTGCCGTACTGGCGTACCGTAACCTAACAAATACTGTGCCGTACTGGCGTACCGTACACTAACAAATACTGTGCCGTACTGGTGTACCGTACACTAACAAATACTGTGCCGTACTGGCGTACCGTACACTAACAAATACTGTGCCGTACTGGTGTACCGTACACTAACAAATACTGTGCCGTACTGGCGTACCGTACACTAACAGGAACTATGCCGTACTGGCGTACCATACTCTAACAAATACTGTGCCGTACTGGCGTACCATACACTAACAAATACTGTGCCTACTGGCGCACTGTACACTAACAAGTACTGTGCCGTACTGGCGTACCGTACACTATCAAATACTGTGCTGTACTGGCGTACCGAACACTAACAAATACTGTGCCGTACTGGCGTACCGTACACTAACAAATACTGTGCCGTACTGGCGTACCGTACAATAACAAATACTGTGCCGTACTGGCGTACCGTACACTAACAAATACTGTGCCGTACTGGTGTACCGTACACTAACAAGTACTGTGCCGTACTGGCGTACCGTACCCTAACAAATACTGTGCCGTACTGGCGTACCGTACACTAACAAGTACTGTGCCTTACTGGCGTGCCGTACCCTAACAAATACTGTGCCGTACTGGCGTACAGTATACTAACAAATACTGTGCCGTACTGGCGTACCGTACACTAACAAATACTGTGCCGTACTGGCGTACCGTACACTAACAAATGCTGTGCCGTACTGGCGTACCGTACACTAACAAATACTGTGCCATACTGGCGTACCGTACACTAACAAATACTGTGCCGTACTGGCGTACCGTACACTAACAAATACTGTGCTGTACTGGCGTACCATACACTAACAAATACTGTTCCGTACTGGCGTACAGTACACTAACAAGTATTGTGCCGTACTGGCATACCGTACACTAACAAGTACTGTACCATACTGGCATACCGTACACTAACAAGTGCTGTTCCGTACTGGCGTACCGTACACTAACAAATACTGTGCCGTACTGGTGTACCTTACACTAACAAAAACTGTGCCGTACTGGCGTACCATACACTAACAAATACTGTGCCGTACTGGCACTGTGCCGTACTAGCGTACCGTACACTAACAAATACTGTGACATACTGGCGTAACATACACTAACAAATACTGTGCCGTACTGGCGTACCGTACACTAACAATACTGTGCCGTACTGGCGTACCGTACACTAACAAATACTGTGCTGTACTGGCGTACCGTACACTAACAAGTACTGTGCCGTACTGGCATACCATACACTAACAAATACTGTGCCGTACTGGCGTACCGTACACTAACAAATACTGTGCTGTACTGGCATACCGTACACAAACAAGTACTGTGTCGTACTGGCGTACCGTACGCTAACAAATACTGTGCCGTACTGGAGTACCTTACACTAACTAGTACCGTGCCGTACTGGCGTACCGTACACTAACAAATACTGTGCCCTACTGGCGTACCGTACACTAATAAATACTGTGCCGTACTGGCGACCATACACTAACAAATACTGTGCCGTACTGGCGTACCGTACACTAACAAATACTGTGCCGTACTGGCGTACCGTACACTAACAAATACTGTGCCGTACTGGCGTACCGTACACTAACAAATGCTGTGCCGTACTGGCGTACCGTACACTAACAAATACTGTGCCGTACTGGCATACCGTAAACTAACAAATACTGTGCCGTACTGGCGTACCGTTCACTAACAAATACTGTGCCGTACTGGCATACCGTAAACTAACAAACACTGTGCCGTACTGGCATACCGTAAACTAACAAATACTGTGTCGTACTGGCGTACCGTAAACTAACAAATACTGTGCTGTACTGGCGTACCGTACACTAACAAATACTGTGCCGTACTGGCGTACCGTACACTAACAAATACTGTGCCGTACTGGCGTACCGTACACGAACAAATACTGTGCTGTACTGGCGTACCGTAAACTAACAAATACTGTGCCGTACTGGCATACCGTAAACTAACAAATACTGTGCCCTACTGGCATACCATACTAGCGTACCGTACACTAACAAGTACTGTGCCGTACTGGCGTACCGTACACTAAAATACCGCACCGTACCTGAAAAATGTTGTACAGTACACGACCAGACATACCGCACCGTGCCTGATAAATTGCGGTGTACCATACTTGAATAGAAATACCGTACCGTACTGTACCGTACTTTCCAGGCCAGGGCTCAGCAAAGATGCAATTCCAGTTTAACGACGCAAGCAACTACTGTCACTCAGCCTATGAGTTTCTGAGGCTGTTCTGTCAAATCTTTCCTCGTTCAGATTCGACCTATCGAACTAACTACTTAAATATGGAAGTTAATCTCCCATACTTAAGTGTTTTTGTGTGTATGGGATAACCGAGTGGCCTTTGCGTTTATATTAGTCACAATGTATAGTAAATTCAGTATTATTTTCGCTTAAACCATTATTTGATACTGGATTTTTTTTTATGCTGTGATCGAAAGTCTCCTTGATATGATCAGTATGAAACTCACTCTCAAATCTACAGCGCATTTACCGTTGCCGAGATATTTACCGACTTTTGTTTACTTTTTACTGAACACATTATGGTTGTGGGACTATTATTATTTAAAACATTACAGATAAACAAACGAACGTCAGAAACATTCAAAGCACACAATAAAACATAGGAAAATGTTTTCATGTCCAAGATGTGATGCGAGTTTAAAGTAAAATTTTACCGTATATTTGCTGTTTATTATCTGTACCTAATTAAAGATAACATACGTCTGTATTTAACTTTAACATTCCTATACGAACCATTGTATTTTCAGCTTAGCCTACTCCCTAGTCACACTGAAATTCAGAATGGCACCGAAATAAAGAAACATCATTTGAAAACGTGAAATGGCAGAACTTACTTTCTGCTGCTGTGTGATACCGTCCCCCCTTGGCCGACGCCACCGGGATTTTGATTCGTAAATTAATTCTATCTTTAACGCTGCCTCCCCCGAAGGACACTTCAAATATCTGTGGGTTGAGCACTTCAATAACAAGCACCAACCAGAACACACGAACTGAGGAATGAAATTCAAATAAACACCTTTAACGGATCTGTCTTGTTGAATGTACCGGTCACAACGCCAAACGACTGACTGACTGACTGACTCGCTTAACTAGATACTGTAGTTACCACAGTGTGATGCCAGCTAAGCTTGCCATGCAGCCTACCTGCCTCTCCTAACTATCGTGTGGCTTTTGGAGAATCATCGTGTTCACCATGATATTTTAGTACGTTAGCATGAGACGTATGGGTAATGGTGTCGCGCAATATGTTGTTCTATCATTTTCCATTAAAAGCCTGATAATATATTCAGAGACAATAATGTATCAGTGACATAAAAACAGGTTCTAAAATTGAACAATCATTTTCAGCCACCTGTCGACTGAGGTATTTATACAGTACATACATGACGAGCATTTAACAAACTAGGTGAAACCACAAGAGATATTTCCAGAAACTTGATGCTACAGACTTTTTTTTATTATTTAATGAAGGGATTTCAGTGTTATCATTGATGCTTTTATTTACTGAATGCCTCCTAGGATAATAACAAAATATAGGTTGAAAGGTGAGGGTCTACCTCTCGCGAACTTGTAAAGAATCCGTCGTAATATCATTTCAGAACTAAGTGTTTCCTCCTGTTCAATAAGGAAATATCAACATCTCTACATAGTAGGCCTATCACTCAAGAGGCATAATAAAATCGCTGAAATTAGCAATTTTAGGCCTATTCTAGACAACAGACAGCTTTTTCTCTAAAGAAAATTACACCTCGCTACATAGTCATGGCGCCTCGTAGGGTCCCCTATACACTAAGATGTACCCTAAATTTGACTTCAGATCTTGTTTAAGGGTTGTTTGGACATAAAAAAAAAAAAAATGGTCACATGTTCCACAACTGGCCTGTTTTCCGCCATTTTGAAATCCAAGGTGGCTGCCTGACAAAAATGATGATAGTCAATCACTGACCAGAATATACTCAATATGCATATTATTTCAAGGATCTTGAATAGGAGAATACATAATAGGATGGTTTGACATGAATTTTCATTAGATAAGGGTATAAATTAAAAAAAAAATTAAAATGAAAAGAAATTTATTCATACATAATTGTTCATCTATGTCTCCCAATACTGTGCGGTAGTAAAATTAAGCAAATAAATCATACACTTGTGTAACGAACTAATTGTTTGAAAAAAAAAATCACACTCTCAAACCTTCATTTCACATTCCACCATTAAATCATCTTCACTGTCTTTGGAATCATTATGACTCTTTCTTATAGTATTATGTGGATTACACACTGCCCACTTACATCACACTTACAGAATTCCCAGCAACTAATGTCTGCTACGCGGCAAGGACATACATTTGACATAAAGCATTTTTCACAGGTGCATGGAAGTGGAAAATCAGGTGTTGATTATATTCAGAAACAATAAGTGGTACCAGGAAGTCATCTTCCAAAATGTAACTATAATCTAGTGGATTCAGCATATCTATGGCAGCGTTTGTGGCATTTGTCCAGTGATAACATTACAAAAAAGCTCGCTTAATATGAAGCTGTATGCTATTTGAAGTTGGAACAAGTCTTTCAGAATTGTTTTTAATGCTTTTATCATGGTACAGGAAATATCGCAGCTCATTGAATGTATCTATGTTGACTCCAGAAATGGCTCGGGCAAGAAACTGCTCTGCTTTGATTACCATATCATGGGAAATTTCTTTATTTTTTCTGAAATCCTTGATTAACTCTATTCCGCCTTGCTCTGCTGCGTTGAATACAGCAAACTTCGTTGAAACCTTGCTGGTCTTGTCACAATCACTAAGTGCATGGACAGCTGGAAGTACAGAAACTAGTGCTCTTGACATTTGTCAGTACTACATCATGGACTTGTCCACAAAGGACCCATAGCTCTTCTAGACCACTGAATTTCCAAGTTTCACTGAAGTGGTAATATTCTGAATCACATCCTCCCACAAATGTCTGCATAAGCATCAGGGTAAATGGCATTCACTGACAACAACCTCTTTGTAAGTGAAAGGAAAAAGTTATGCACAGAACTTCATGGTCTGACAACATGATACCTCTTGGTGTGACAACATGGGACTTCTTAGTGTGACATCATTACACTTTTTAGGCAGACTGCATATTACTTTTTAGTGTAACAAGGGCCTTCTCAGTGTGGCAGTGTGACATTTCATTGAATGACAACATGATACTTCATGGTGTGACAACATGGGACTTCTTAGTGTGATATCATTACACTTTTTAGGCAGGCAGCATATTACTTTTTAGTGTGAAAATATAGACCTTCTTAGTGTGACATGACATTTCATTGACTGACAACATGATACTTCTTGGTGTTACCATGGGCCTTTATAGTGACAACATAATATTTCATTGGCTGACATCATATTACACTCTTGTGTGACAACATGGGCCTTCTTAGTGAGGCAACATGACACTTCATAGGCTGACAACATATTACATTTTGGTGTGTCAACAAGGTCCTTCTTAGTGTGATAACATGACATTTCATAGGCGGACAACATATTACTGTTTGGTGTGATAACATAGGCCTGACAACATATTACTTTTCTGGTGTGACAACATGGCCCCACTTAGTGTAACATCACATTTCATAGTCTGACATCATATTACTCTTTCATGTTACAACATGAGGCTTCTTGGTGTGATTACGTGATCTTTCATGGGCTGACACCATGGGCCTTCTTTGTGCGACATGACCTTCCATAGGCTGACCACATAAAACCTTTTGGTGTAACATGACAATTCGTAGGCTGACCACATGTTACCTTTTGGTGTGACAACATAGCACTTCAAAGGTTGACTACATATTACTTTTTGGTGGGACAACGTGGGCCTCCTTAGTGTGACAACATGACATTTCATAAGCTGACATTTTTATTGTGACATGACACTTCGTGGTCTAACAATCTTAAACTTCTTGGTGACAACATCTGCCTTCATAGTGTGACAACATGACACTTCATGGTCTGATAACAGAAAATTCATGGTCTGACAACATGAAAATTCTTAGTGTGACTACCTGACTCTTCATGGGCTGACATGAAACTTCTCGGTGTGATAACATCAGCCTTTACAGTGGGACAACATGACACTCCATTGTCTGACAACATGATAGTTTTTAATGTGATAAAGTGGGCCCTCTTAGAGTGACATGACACTTCAGGGTCAAATAGCATGAAACTTCTAGGTATGATCTGTGTTGTCAGACCATGGCACTTCATGGTCTGACAACACGAAAACTTCTTTGTCTATCAACGTGAGCCATTATAGTGTGAAACCAGTACAATTCATGGTCTGACAAGATGACACTCTGATGTGACATCACAACATTTCTTGTTGTAACAGCACCACATACTATGTTGGCGTGACAAGAAGATGCCTCTGGGTGTGACAACATGACACTTTTTGGCTTCAAACCCTGACTCCTCATGACCAGACAACATTTCATGACTTGGGGGACATCATGGCATGTCTTGCTCTGCAAATATGTCATTTCTTGGCCAGAAAACATAACTTGTTTTTGCCTGACATCATGGCAATTCTTGGTGTGACAACACAGCACTTTTTGGCGTGACAACATGACACTCATCTTTCTGACAACATGAACCCTTGGCCTGCAACAGTATTCACATACGAGATCCTTCTCTTTCGAACAATTCCTGTTTTGCTTTGGTTCCATTTGCGTTGAGACTTAACCTCATGAACTTGAAGCCTTCAACTTTACACCTCTCTCTCTCTCTCTCTCTCTCTCTCTCTCTCTCTCTCTCTCTCTCTCTCTCTCTCTCTCTCTCTCTCTCTCTCTCTCTCTCCCTCGGGAATTGAGGTCGTACTGTTGTTTCTGGTAATGGAGGGTGGCACCTCCGAGCTTCTGCTCAGACGTTGAGACAATTTCGTGTCAAGTCAGTCGAGTGGATTCCGTTTCAAACAGATTTCCTCACCCATTTGTCAATAAAGACAGACACTTGAATGAGAGAGAGAGAGAGAGAGAGAGAGAGAGAGAGAGAGAGAGAGAGAGAGAGAGAGAGAATATGTTTCACATGATAAAAGATTAACCTGAATTACAATCTGGCAATTCCACATAAAAAAAGGAAAAACGGATAATTTAAACCAAGGATGAAACTGGCTGCTTCTTCCAGCTGTCACGATAACTCCCCCATTCGACATCTGATCGACAGCAGGCGATAGTTTGCACAAAATCCCTCCCATTTCTTCTCACGTTGCTTTCAATGATTATTAGGGAAATATTGATAAAGCTATTTTTGCACCCTGTCTAGCAAATCCTTCCTATAAATTATTTATACATAACATACAATATATATATATATATACACATACACACACACACACACACACACATATATATATATACATATATACTATATATATATATATATATATATATATATATATATATATATATATATATATATATATATATATATATATATATATATATATATATATATATATATATATATATATATATATATATATATATATATATATATATATATATATATATATATATATATATATATATATATATATATATATATATATATATATATATATATATATTATATATATATATATATTGTTACATATGGGGCATTGGCTGATGAGTTATTTACTGGATTAACATAATTTATAAGGCCATGCGTGCCAAGGACACACGTAATCTGTCAATTGAAGCTACAAATTAACCTCAAAGACAGCTGTTTACAAATGAAATAAGGTCGCCAGTCGAGGAGAACCCTCGACACAAAGAATATGCAGTAACTAAGGACTTTACGTTAACAGTCGCCCGACTTCGGAAGCAGTCAATTCTCTATCCGTTCAGTATGGTTTTAAAACACAACAGGCTCTTCTGAACAATAGATTTGAGACACAAGGCTGCATAAAGAATGTAAAATAACTTGCTTAACCTTCCCTAATTCCTAGTTAATTCACGGGAATAGTTGAATGTCGCTAAACAATATAAATTATGCTTAACCCTTAAGGGACGGCATAATTTATCAATGTGCAGCACCCCAGACCGGGGAAACTTTGAGGTCGGCTAAATAAAAAAAAAATCCCATCAATGGAAAGAGAATGACACGTACATTCACACTGTATAAATAAAAAAATTCTAAAAAATTTTCCCTACCTTCCACGAGAAGTTGAAAATAACTATTTACAACCCCTTGTGGGGCCTCATTTACAAGACAATCGTAAATTTTACCAACTTATTTATGTTTTTTCTAATAAATAAGTTTTTAGGATTTTGTAAAATTATTATTACTGCTCACACAATATCAAAACAGATAAGAAATAAAAGCAGTAAGAAATTTTTTGCACATTTGTTGTAAAATATTCATGTAAGTTTACGAGAAAGAAGATTCAGTAACTTTTTTTTTTACTTTTACATGCTTTTTTTAATATTTCTTTGCAATTTTCTTTGTACAATTACATTTACAACCGACACACTATCGTAAAAGACAAAAACAAAAAAACAACAGCAACCCCTTCGTATATTTACAAGCAGATTTACAAAAAGACTCGTGAGAGAGAGATGGCAGTACCTTCCCCCTTGAAGTCACAAGTATTACTGATGCTGGCCTAGCTCTCACGTCTGTATAAAAGTTGCCATTAGTGAATTTATAGCATGTAGAAGTATTGGCACCTTTGTTTCGAATCATTATTACCATAACATTGGTGCGTAATTCTGCTTCACACTGGAGCACAATCCGTCCACCTCCAAAAACCTGTTTTACTTCACACTGAAGCTCAATCTGTCCACTAAGGGTTAATGTAGACTTCGTAAAAGCAAAATGTGCTTGGTTATCTATATGGTGGCGAAAGAATAGAACAAGGAAAACTGGAAATACAGGAAAAGAGGCTAGTAAATTGATGAAGTTTTGAACAAAACTCAGACTTATCTTGGACGACTAGTTGTTGCGCATACAACAGACGATCGGAAGTTCTGGGATTAGTTCACCACTTCACTGGTAACATAAGACTATAGACAAAGGGGTGATGTTGGGTCTAATGCTAGGCAGGATCAGGAAATGATACTCATCATGGTTTCGTATCTTCATTACAACTGACTCACAGCGGAAGACGGAAGTACAGATAGCTCGTGACAATGACGTCACTTATATGGGCGGCGCTTAGGCGCTGCTAGCAGGTTCATGAGCTAATACATCTTACATCTCCCTCCCAAAATATTACGAAGAGGGTAATATTTTCCAACTTATCATTGACAACACATTGGCAACACCAAAGACAGACAATATGACAAGCGAAATGACCAACACTTTTAAAGAAAAATATTCGAGACAGGTATGGCAAACCACAATCATAACGAGTAATGGCAACATCAAGATGATGGAAAAGTAGAGAGAGTGAAAGAGAGAGAGAGAGTTCAACATCAGTGGCAATAACATATAAAGTGAAATAATCATCACATCAGCAAATACGAACTCAAGGTACATTTAAACTCAGCAAAAAAAAAAAAAAAAAAAAAAACACTTTCATCTTGTAAAATGCAGAATCAAAGCATGGTTAATTATACATAATCGTTCATCCAGGCAGGGGCCTCTCGCTTCCTTGAGGGCCGTACCTTTGGCGTTGATGGGGAAGACGTTGGCTTATGAGCCACTTCGTCTTCTGTAGGAGTGGCTCCTGTTGGCTCATTGGTGGGCAGTTCAATGACCTTGAGGTGTCGTCTGTTTCTTATCGATGAACGCCCACTGCCATCTAATCTTACTGTGTACTGCCTATGAGGTCGTTGCTCGACTATAATTCCCAACCTGTCCCAGGCCTTAGTCATCTGGTTCTGAACGCTAACGTGTGTGCCTGGCTGTATGGGCATGAGCCTCCTGTTTGTGCCGCTGTCAATTATCTTCTTATTTCTTTTTGCTACTTGACGTTCTCTTTTTCTAATGGATTTTCTCCAGTGGCGGTCTACCATATAGTTGAGTTTTGCGGTCGGAACACCATCGCGTAGCTGTCTCCCAGTTGCCAGTTGTGCCGGAGATTTATTTATACCCCTCAAGGGCGTGTTCAGGTACTGTAGCATGGCCAATGACACTTTGTCGTTATCGAGGCTCCCAGTCCCACTGATACTTGTTCTAATTATCCTCTTTACGGATTTAACCGCGGCCTCGGCTCTCCCATTTGATTGCGGGTAGTGGGCAGATGATAGGCGTATGTCAACTCTCCATCTCCTATAGAAGGCCATCATTTCCTCGCTCACTAGGTTGGTGCCGCCGTCCGTAGACAGTTGTTCAGGTGCTCCCCACCGAGTGAAGTAATTCCTAAGTTTTGTCATGACCTTTGCAGACGAGGTGCCATTAGGGAAGTGGGCTATTTCTAGCCAGCCTGTAAGCCTGTCGCAGTATGCCATGTACGTGTGTCCTGCAAGCTGAAACAGGTCCATGACGGTCTGTTGGAACGGATACTCTGGGGCAGGGGTCATCCTCATGACTTCGGCAGGCAGTGATGGTGAGTGGGCGTCGCACGATGTACACTGTGAACGATGATGCTGGAGGTCGCCCTCGATGCCCGGCCAATAGACTGAATGTCTCGCACTTCTCAACATTGTATCAAGGCCTTGATGTCCAGCATGAAGGTTGGCGGCTACCTGATGGCGGAGCCCTTCGGGAATGACAAGGCGGATGCAGCTGTCGTTGAAACAGTATGTGATCAGGTTGCCAGATGTAGACAAACGTTCCCTGACGCTGTAGAAGGGCCTCAAACATGCAATTTCTTGGGATTTCTTCGGGTTCCAGTCCCCTGCAGTCACTCGAGCGACTAGTAGCTGATATGCTGGGTCGTCCAGGGCGGCCTCTTCAACAATTTTCTCATCTATGGTGCACTGCTCCTGTAGGTTTTCTGTGATTGCTGACACCATGGCAATCATTAATTCTTCGTTGAAGCTCTCATCCTGTCTATCTGGCGCGGTCCTCAGGGTAGGAAATCGAGAGAGGAAGTCAGCAGCATGATTTCTCTTGCCTGGTAGGTATTTAACATGGAAATTATACAATAATGTTTTCTCCTTCAATCTAAACAGTCTGGGGTTGGTAATATCGCCGAGACTTCTATTGCCTAGTAACTTAACTAAAGGGGGGTGATCTGTGACAATTGTCAAGTTCGGGCAGCCCAATAAGAACAGCCGCACCTTTTTTAAACACCAGGCCACCACAAGGGCCTTCCCCTCCACAGCTGCATACCCAGACTCGGCGGGCGTGAGGAAACGACTGCCACAAAGCGCTATTCTCCAACCATCTCTACAGCAGAAGGGGGTGTCAACGGATGTACAGCTGCAATATTGCTGGAGGATGACGAATCCCACGCCCTCTTTACTCCAGTCAGTGACTGCAACAGTCGGTCGCAGCTTGTCGTAGTAGGTGAGGCCATCCTTGGCTAACTTGCAGACGGTGTTTTGCACTTGACGAAACCTCTCCTGAAGGTGCTCATCCCAATAGACCTGTTTGCCCGAGGGCTTCTTCAGTAGGTCTCTAAAGTGGGTCATGATAGGCGCTGTTGTCAGGAAGGGGGCCAGCTGATTGACGAAACCATACCATGACCTAATGTCAGATATTGTGGGTTTTTGGGGCATCGAGAAACTTCTGATGGCGGATAGACAATCTTCTGAAGGCTTGTAGGAGTCCCAACCGACGTCAAACCCAACGAATTCCACTTCTTTCTTGCAGAACCTGAATTTTTCTGGTTTTAAGGTGATGCCTTTAGATGCACAGACTGCGAGGAAGTCATACACATGCCAAAAGGCCCCTTCCACGCTTGAATCATAGAGGAGTGTGTCGTCCACACACTTGAATTTCCTGGGTACTTCTTCAATGGCATCATCGAAACGACGTGTATATGCGTCGGATGCAGAACAATGCCCCATTGGTGTCCTTCGGTATTGATACCTGCCCCAAGGTGTGATGAATGTAGTTAGGGGTATGCTCTCCTTGTCCAGTTCCACCTGGTGAAATCCCCAATAGGCGTCGGCCACAGTCTTGTATGAGCAGAGGGGAATGCTGGATACCATATCGAAGGGCGTGGGGGTATGGTGGGTCTCCCTCCTACAACTTGCATTGAGCTTCTGATAGTCGACTGTACGTCTTGGTTGCCCCGATTTCTTGGCCATGACCACCATACGTGAACACCATTCTGTGGGCTCCCCAGGGCGAGCTCGTTGTAATACCCCTCTCTTAATGTCCTCCTCCAACTGGGCTTTCACCTCTTTTTCCCAGTACTTGGGTACTGACGCAGATGTGTGGCAGGCATAAGGAACTGCATCAGGTAATAGGTGGATACGGTGGGGTTTCCCTTCCATTACCGGGAGGGGCTCTCTCGCGGTGTTGAAGGTCGTGCTTGAAAAATGGGCTAATAACCAGTCTTCCAATCTAGTAATATTCTCCTCAGTAGGGGAAAACGGGATGGTCGACGGTCTTGCAGGTTGATCGGTTGCTTCGACGGACGTATGGGTCGCACTTGCTGCTGTGGGGGCGGAGTCCGAGAAGGGGGCATGGTTTGGAAACGTTTCTGGCACAAGACCTAGTTTTTTGCAAGCGTCCAAGGATAGATAAAAGTCAATGGAAGACTTTACGAAATACACTTCCTGGGTTGTGTGCCTCCCCTTGTATTCTATAGTACACAAGGTCGACCCTAAACACTTCAGATGCAGGTTGGCAAAGTCTCGCAACCCTCCCTTCAACCTCAACGCAGCCGGTTTCACGTTCAACGTCGCAAGAACAGCGGGTCCCGCAACACAAACCTGGGCACCAGTGTCAGGCACCGCTCGTACACCGGACCACTCAGTTGAGTTGGCCAAGCATACATCAACACGAATAGTGGGTTGTGAGGACTGCCCGTTCCGCAACCTTGCCTCTGCCGCTACGACAACTGCAGTCACTGCACTCACTATGTCCAACTCCTCTGCCAGACCACTGACGTTTTTCTTGGCGCTCCGCCCTCTGCAACACTTCTTCAGGTGTCCAGTTTTACCGCACCCGTGACATGTCGTGTTTCTTGCGGGACATGAGGAATACCCAGAGGCATGACGAATACCACAATTACCACAGGGGCATGATTGTACTTTCACAGGGGCACTCTTGTCATATTTATTAAGGGCGGCAGCCACCTCGGGTTCTTCCTCACACACTTCGGCAGCAGCTGCTCTAGGGAAGCTGCTAGGCCATGCCCTATTACGAAGGGCGTCGTCACGGGCGGCCTCAAACGCACTGCACATGACTCTGAGGGAGTCGATATCACGAATATCATTACACGACTGAAATACTTGCCTTTTTAGCACTTTATCACTTAGGCCTACCATGAGCTTACACAATAGCATATATTCAGATAAATCATGATTACAATTAGGGCAAGTGAATGCACAATCGGTAGCCTTTTGCGTACACTTAATAAAAAAATCATTAAAGGACTCACTAGGCTCTTGGGCCAAATAAAAAAACTCTAGCCACTGCACTGCTTGATTAGAAGCTTTTATCACTAATTGCTTAACTGCATTGAATGCCCCTTCAGTAGAGAGGGCACTCCACTGCGCGTCGGTATATCTAGAATCAAGTGCACGTTGCAATATCGGGACACAATGTAGCCTTATGTGATGAACAGCCTCGTTAGGCTTCACCTTGCATAGCTGCAACCAACACTCCATTGACCGTTTCCAAGACCTGAAGGCTGCAGGGGACACCTCAGCCTCGCACTTTTCTGGAGCTGCTGATGAAGGGATCCTTGGTTGGGGGACATTGCTACCCCGGAGTGACAACGCTGTTATCTCAGCCTGAAGGTTCTGGATGGCCTGTTGCTGGGTTTGTAACACGTGTTGAGCCTGCAGCATTGAAGCCGGCGATATCCTGACGCCGGTTCCTGAACTTCCTGTCCTTGCAATTCTGCCCCTGGGGGATGCAAACGAGGGTCGTCTCGGCGGTGGTGCCATGCTGTACTATGGATATGGCTGTAGGTCCTATTTCTTCATTCACTGCGCCATGTTGGGTCTAATGCTAGGCAGGATCAGGAAATGATGCTCATCATGGTTTCGTATCTTCATTACAACTGACTCACAGCGGAAGACGGAAGTACAGATAGCTCGTGACAATGACGTCACTTATATGGGCGGCGCTTAGGCGCTGCTAGCAGGTTCATGAGCTAATACATCTTACAGGTGAAGGACCGAAACGCATCGGACGTGCGTTCGTGATGGAGGTCTCCTGCTCTCTCTCTGTGTCCCCGCTAGGTCAGATACACAGAAGCGGCGTTCATGCCCTCAGGGTCTGAAATTGTGTCAAAACATCGCTGAACAGAACAGGTAAAAGAAAGCTTAAGACCACCTTCCATAGAGGATAATTGTGGAAACTTTTCCTATGGGGTTAAGTCCCTAATGCTACTTATCCTTGCTATGAATGGGCGTTAAATTTTGAATTTCCTACACTAACTTGGCCAAGACAACCGTCTTCTCCTGCCTTGGTCAGAATAACATTCTACAAATAAATGTATAGAGGGCGAACAGCATAATATTTATAAAAGCTCCCCCCCTGAAGAGGGCCTTCACTCCCTTTTCGGGCATAAAGGTCTGTACTAAGCAAGCTGTTCGCCTCTATTAGGTTACTCTTCTCCCCTGAGCAGATTTGTCCTGTGTAGCCTACCTAGCTACGGATCTACCTAACCCTAGATAGGATATGAGCTTCAATCATTACTTTACCTAATTCTAACAGTACTGGAAGGTGCTTACAGTTATTACATGCTACCTCCTATAAGCGTGATGGTTCAGACCTAGACTAGTGGTACATTCTCTTGTATCCCCTAGCCTAACCTATCCTAACCCGACTGTAGCACCAACGTAAGAGATAATGTTCTAACTAAATTACAAAGTTTTGTGTGTTTAATACAATTAGTAATTTCCAGTTAATTCATGAGGGTTGCTTCACATGATAAATGTTTGCCTCACTGAGGTCTTAGGCCATGCGTGTCATGAGCATAGTGGCTCTTTTCACAATAGTTAAGATTATCTGATTTTAGTTACACTACTTATGTGATTACTGCGGCTCGATGGTAAGTGGAAGGGACAAGGTTACTGGTTTGATGTACAGCACTTAATCTGGTCTAGGCTATGTATGAGAAAAGAGATCGCACTGGCTACCTCCTCTGGGTAAGGGGCCAGGATCACTCTAAGAGGGTAGGGCACTGTGCCGAGAGGGCACTAGTGCCAGGATGAGCTTATGGCTTGGCAACTACTGGGCTCTCTTCCACCGCTTCTTCTTCTTCTTCGGGTTCCTCCAAGGCCTATCAGTATCAGACCTAGGAGGTGATGAGGGCACCGACTTTGGGGAAAGGCCAGAATGACTAGCAGGCGTGAAGTCAGGGGTAATTTCATAAGCTACAGGAGGGCTCCCTACCCCGGCTGCTGCGACAACCGGAGTGAGAGCGATCTCAACCTCTACGTCTGAGGAGGCCAGTTCCTGGTCTCCCAAGGACTGTATAACAGTTTGATCCTCCAGGGGTTCATCCTCTGGGGCCAGATTTGGTGAAGAAGTGTTGGGTGCCGGAGGCTCTCCGGTTGCAATAATCAATGGTGTGGGGAATCCTGAATCTCTCGGAGGAGGATTCCCCTCATGGTTTAGACTCGGCATAGGGTCTTTTTCAATTGATGGCTCAACGTACGTGCCAGACGGAGCGTGGCACTGCTCAGTGCTCGCAAGTGGCACTGGCGGCAGTTGAGGGTCATGCATGAATTTGGCTGCGGCAGAGATTCCTGCCCCAGCTGGAGATCGTAGCCTCTCAGAGAGTCTTGTTCGGGGGCGTGCGCTGGGCGTTGCTTACTTGGGCAGCCCTCCCAATCTGTGGAGTGGCCTGTCCGCTTGCACGTCCTGCAGCGGTACTGCTCCTCCTGAATATCTCTTCGGGGAGAGGGAGGACCTCTTTGTGGGCCAGCCCTTCGTGACTAGATATGGCTAGGCCGAGAATGGCTCAGTGTGTGTCCCTTCCGCTGACCACTTCGGTGGGTGGAAGGTGGGGTTTTGTCTTTATCTGGTTCTCCTACAGTCAGGGCCTCCGTGGAGGAGGTAGCGTGGCTGCGAAGTGGCGTTGGTAACAGGCTTCCCCAGAGAAGGTCCCGACCCAACAGGAAGTCCACTCCGGGCCGAATTCCACCCACCATGCCAAGGCGGTGGGGTAGCATGCCCCAAGGTGTCGTGACCTGGAGCTTGACCGTGGGAACGGTAATGGTGTGGCCCTCTATCCACTTCATTACCCACTGGGTTTTTTTGTCAACCATGGCACCGGCTGGCACTTGGGCCCTGGCGATCAGGCTAATGTCTGCCGCAGTGTCTACTGTGACCTGAAGGGTGACGGGCAGGCTAGTGCTCTGAAGTTGGGCCACCGAGATGAACTGGGTCCCCAGTCTCTTGGGGTAAAGGATTTTGTGCGGCCCGGCCGCAGAGAATGAGATGCTAATGAGGTTGACAAACTTTGTGGTGGGAACATGATGTGGACAGGCCGGAGATCCAGCATTGTAGTGGCTGGCAGCACCACAGGATTTGTACGGACCTCTTGGATGGGCTCAGTGGCCTGCAGTAACTGTTGGAGAAGAGGGCTGAGTGGATGAATCGGGAGAGGAGTTCTGGCTGTAAGCTGCTTGTGAGTGCCTAGTTTGTATCGGCACTCAGCTTCAGAGTGTCCCACCTTCTTACAGTGGGTGCACGTAGGCTTGCTCGGCAGTCCATTCTTCGGGCGAGTTGAGTTCAAGAGGTAGGCAGGCGGAATGATGCGATTCTGAGAGGTGTTGTGAGACTGGTTAAAAGTTTCCCACGAATCGGCCATGTGGCAGGCTTCCATAAGTGTGGTGGGCTGCTTATCATTAAGATATACAGCAAGGGGCACAGGCACACATTGGTAAAGGTCTTCTAGCATGGTCCGATTGAAGAGGTCCTCAAACGTGGTGCAAGCCAAGGAGTCGAACCAGCGGGTACCAGACTGGGTCTTGTGACAGGCCCATTTGGTCCAGGACCAGCCGACTTCCTTGGCAAGACCTCGGAACCGCTGTCTCCATTTCTCTGGAGTTATTTCGTAGGCCTTCGTGATGACTCTACGAACTTCAACCATGTTGCCTCTCTGGCTCTTCTCCTGAGAGCAAAGCGCTGCCTTGGCTTTTCTCTCCATATGCTTGGCTAGTACTAAGGCCCTCTCCATCTCCATGGTGCTGTAGGTGTCGAAGAGTGCCTTGATTTCCTACAGCCATGCTTCTGGCTCGTCCTCGGTCCACTTGGGGACGAGGGAATTGATGCCTGAGATTGGAGCATTGGTTGCAGCAGGTGTGGGACTGGAGGCTTGCTGTTTTGCCATAGCTTCAGCATTCTCCCTTTTCGCACTTTCCAACTCAAGCTCTTTTTCTTTGAAGGCTAACTCATGCTGTCTTCTCCTTTCTTCTCGTTCACCTTCTAACTGCCTTTGTTCAGCTTCATACGCCCTCCATTCTTCTTCATACCTCCTCTGTTCGGCTTCATAATTCTGCCGTTCGAGTCTTTCTTCCTTCTCCCGCTTGGCCAAGTCATCCATTTCCTCCTTGACCCAGGTGGCAAGTTCCAATCCGGTGAGGCCTGCTGCCATCCCCAGATCCAGGAAGGCTTTGTAATTCTCTGCTGCTATGGTTCTGTGGGGAAGGGCGTCGAACAAGGTCGACTGGGCGTACTTGGGCAGCGAGGAAATGTCCCTTCAGTGATGTGGCACCCTTTCAAAAGGTGGTACTGTGGTTGGGTGTGCCGGGTAAAGGTCACATTGGTGGCACTCAGTATCCTTAGGTACTGGAGCAGGTTAGGTACCAGAAGGACTTTTCTTCTGTGTTCCCTTTTGTTTGGTTTTATTTATTTTTTCTAATTGCTTGATTGGTGGCCCTATGGTGCCAATGTGTTCTTAGGAACCCTTTACTTGAGACCAACTAGGCTATATGGGAGGAAATGCACCCTACCCCAGCAGAGCATAACAATTGAATGAGAGAAAAAAGGGAAAATAAAAGAGAGAGAGAGAGAGAGAGAGAGAGAGAGAGAGAGAGAGAGAGAGAGAGAGAGAGAGAGAGAGAGAGAGAGAAGTAAGCTTATCCAGTGGATGACAGTGCTGCAAATTATTGGCACTGTGGAATAAAAGTAAATATGTGGTTGCTTTTTTCTTTAAAGATTCTCATGCGTGTCTGGTCCCAGTACCCGCAGTGCTACAACCCCTTTCTATTTCAGAAGGAGAAAGGCTACTGTCTGTTTAGGTCTGGGTAAAAGGCCTCACTCGTGATCGACAGTTTTTTCACTGTAATTAAGCTTTAACTTGTCCTCATCTAATTGTGGGACAGAAGTGTTGCTTTTATTTGGTTTAATTTAATTAATTGTCCCGGTGTCGGCCCTTCTTTCCTTGAAGAGGGTCATGCACACTCGATTAGGCTATGAATGCTTACTGGGATATGTGAGAGAGAGAGAGAGAGAGAGAGAGAGAGAGAGAGAGAGAGAGAGAGAGAGAGAGAGATTTTCAGTCAGCCAATTTTGGGCTGCCTGAGAACAGTTTAAGTAAAAATTTTATAAGTGCACCCTGGCAGGATTATTAATTGCAGATACGTCGTCTCGCAATGAGGGGATTGTCTTTAACAATCGTAACCAGCGTCATCGTCTACAAAGAGTTTAGAGTAAAATTGTAAGTTCTTTCTTTATATGATTTTCTTTATGTCGGGTATTTGTATAGGAACTTGTTATCTGTATTAATCCTAACTAAGACCTATAATTTCCTGACTAAACTGTATCTTGGTTTTATCTACCGAAGTCTGTCTGTCTAAGATATTGCGAGGTGGTCTACTACGCCAAAGAAGTAGTCCCGAAAAAGTGGCATTGAGGCAGAGCTACCCGTCACACAAACAGTGACAATAGAGGTCTTAAGATGGCGGACATGGGAGTGGTCAACTAGGCCCCAAAATGTTGGGCGAATCCCGTTAGTTCAAAACAAATTCAAACTAACGCTCGCGCAGGAATACAAATTGTCGCGCGTTTGTCCCAAGTCAATTACACAAAGCACCTGAATTCCTCTCACAACGAACTAAGCAAATGCAGCCATCCAGATTTACTCTAAATATACCAACACTTCAAAGGATTTTACGTTAAGGATGGAAAACGAAAATACTAGGCAACGCTTGTGTCTTTTGTTATCGTATTTCTCGCGCGGAGATTTACCGTCTGCCGTCTAGATAAGGAAATTCGTGACGTCCGACCAGGAGTAAGCTTACGTTACTGAAAAAATTTATTTTATGGTAAAGTTAACTATTGTCGTTCATTTGCTCTTTAAATGACACAGTGTTTTGAAATGATTCCCGCTATATGAACACAATATGCCGATTGGGATTGACGAACGTGGTTACTACTTTGTGAAAATGAAATGAACTTCACAAATTCGGTCTCTACCCTCGAGAGATATGTGAGGCGTGCCTTCTATGCTCATGATCATGGACGACTTAATTCGTTAAAAGAAATCAATACCATGCATTAATCCTTGGCCGAGGAAAATAGCAAAATATTAACACTTACACGGCAACTCGGCCTGCAACCTTCATTGGAATGCGCCCACGATATCCGAACACGGCAAAACACTCTTTTCTTAAGATTTTATAAATGGTGGATCACGCTGCTCTCAATGCACACTTTTCTACCTTACACTAATTCTTAATTATACCTGGTATTCTAACTATTCTTATTATTATTATTATTATTATGCATTGTGCTGTCTCCTTGTTTGGAAGAGTAAAATTAAATTAAATATCTGACTTTTCTCTTTGGAATTGATTGTAATGAATTTTCTTTTCCTCCAGATTCTTTCTCTAAACTGATTAGATCCTACGCACGATCGCCAATGTTACATATGGGGCCTTGGCTGATGAGTTATTTACTGGATTAACGTAATTTATAAGGCCCTGCGGGCCAAGGACACACGTAACCTGTCAATTGAAGCTACAAATTAACCTCAAGGACAGCTGTTTACAAATGAAATAAGGTCACCAGTCGAGGAGAACCCTCGACACAAAGAATATGCAGTAACTAAGGACTTTACGTTAACAGTCGCCCGACTTCGGACGCAGTCAATTCTCTATCCGTTCAGTATGGTTTTAAAACACAACAGGCTCTTCTGAACAATGGATTCGAGACACAAGGCTGCATAAAGAATGTAAAATAACTTGCTTAACCTTCCCTAATTCCTAGTTAATTCACGGGAATAGTTGAATGTCACTAAACAATATAAATTATGCTTAATCTAGACTTCATAAAAGCAAAATGTGCTTGGTTATCTATATGGTGGCGGAAGAATAGAACAAGGAAAACCGGAAATACAGGAAAAGAGGCTAGTAAATTGATGAAGTTTTGAACAAAACTCAGACTTACCTTGGACGACTAGTTGTTGTGCATACAACAGACGATTGAAAGTTCTGGGATTAGTTCGCCACTTCACTGGTAACATAAGACTATAGACAAAGGGGTGAAGGACCGAAACGCATCAGACGTGTGTTCGTGACGGAGGTCTCCTGCTCTCTCTCTCTCTGTGGCCCCGCTAGGTCAGATACACAGTAGCGGTGTTCATGCCCTCAGGGTCTGAAATTGTGTCAAAGCATCGCTGAACAGAACAGGTAAAAGAAAGCTTAAGACCGCCTTCCATAGAGGATAATTGTGGAAACTTTTCCTATGGGGTTAAGTCCCTAATGCTACTTATCCTTGCTATGAATGGGCGTTAAATTTTGAATTTCCTACACTAACTTGACCAAGACAACCGTCTTCTCCCGCCTTGGTCAAAATGATATTCTACAAATAAATGCATAGAGGGCGAACAGCATAATATCTATATATATATATATATATATATATATATATATATATATATATATATATATATATATATATATATATATATATAGAAATAATCAACACACAATCACGTGTGGAACAGAAATAAATTTCTGACTCACATCGGGATCGAACCCAGGTCTCTCAGGTGGAAGGCAAGGGCGCTATCCACTAGGCCATACAAGTCTAAAAGAAGTTGGAACCTGAGAGCAACTGCACCCAAGGAATTACCTTGTATGGCCTAGTGGATAGCGCCCTTGCCTTCCACCTGAGAGCCCCGGGTTCGATCCCGACGTGAGTCAGAAATTTATTTCTGTTCCACATGTGATTGTGTGTTGATTATTTCTATCTTATTCACTCAAAAGGGATAATTCGAATGAAATGCTGTCCATTGGGTCATTGCTGAGTCAGGAAGTTGGAGAAAACTCGCTGGTATGCAACCAGTTAGCTTGCCCAGGTAATTCCTTGGGTGCAGTTGCTCTCAGGTTCCAACTTCTTTTAGACTTGTATGGCCTAGTGGATAGCGCCCTTGCCTTCCACCTGAGAGACCTGGGTTCGATCCCAACGTGAGTCAGAAATTTATATATATATATATATATATATATATATATATATATATATATATATATATATATATATATATATATATATTATTTTGTTTTGCTCGTGTTTTGAAATTACCCTTTATTTTTTTTATATCATTCTGTCATTGTGAAACATTAAACCACAACTGGTCAGCAATATGGGTTCATGTAACTTTTGTTCTGTATACCCAATCTCGTACTGTTATTTTCATTTTGGCTCGAGTCTATACCCAAACAGACATTTTAAGCATTGAAGGGAACATAGAGGTATATTACAATGGCTGGGGGCGTCTATACAACACTTATAGACTTTAGCTCCAACTCTGCCTGAAACCTCTCTAGGAATAACAGCCAGTGGAATGTCAGAAATACAAAGACTGTATCCATTTACCTTCATCCGTCACATAAGGATTTTTGAATTCTATGTCACTGGAACAGAGGATCCTCTGTCAATATTAGTGATGAACGAGGGACAAATTGGTACTTATTACGTATGGTATCTTATTTTTACCCAGGCAGTTTCAGTTGGTACAAAACAATTTTTTCCAAATACGACTTCAAACACCCATCCACATCACTACTGAACATTAACAAGATACAAGGAACTCTTCACTTCTAATCAACTTGAGCGAGTGAAAATCCCTGACCGCAAAAGAAACAGAGCTTCATTCAGATTCCCCCAAAAGCAGTCATACAAAACAAACAAAGGAGGCCAAAAACCTTCCTTTGGGGCAAAATGTACTTTTCCTTAAAAAGTGGCACCTAATTGAGAATACCCTTTCGCTTTAATGGAAGATACACACGAAATAAAAACGTAGAAAACTTCCAGATTAAGAGTGAAATTGCATCAGGTCCTCTGGAGGGAAGGACATGAAACTGAATTAGGAGGATGCAAAGGAGAGCGGATGTTTCCCAGGAATGATACTTCAGTCCTTTCGCAATTAATTACACGGAGACCGTGGATCTTTCACGTCAGTTGCACAGGGAAATTGAATTTCTACGGCTGAAACGAGGGAGAGTTTGGAAACTTTGGAGTTTCTTTGAAGTGGGTGAGCAGTCATCAACTTGTAGACGATGAATGTGATGGAACAGAGGGTGATGAATACGAAGATACCTTTGGAAAAGCAGAAACTGCATTAATGTGCAGAATCAAAGTCCTTTTTCAGGTATTATTTTATAAAACGTTCAAAAGGAGAAGAAAAAGACTCCTTTTCATTTAATGACCGGACATTCAATCCACGAGAAGTGTAAAAGCAGGCATTTGATAACTTTATTCAATAAGGCTGGTTTGTCAGTAAGTTACAATGAAATTATGAAATATTGTCGTAACCTTGCTCAGTATACCGCAAAGGAATGTTCAGAGAGCCTTGCTCTTCGCAGCCATTTTACTGAAACCAGCTTCACTATACAGTAGGGGCTAAGGATAATTTTGACCATGAAGAAACAAGTCTTTCAGGTCTGCAGGGAACACATGACACTGTTATGATCTTATTTCAAGAAGCTCCCGACAAAATTCCTTGTAAAGCAAAGCTGTCATCAGCAATGGACTATAAACTTGGTAATCCCACATTTCATTTACTACCATGTCAACAGATTAGAAGATACTGTAAACCAACATCACTTGTTGCCCTTCCACCAAATTTCAAAGTCTCTGAACACTCACTCAAATATTTCATCTTGCGATGAAATCACAAAAGAAGAGACAGTTGTAAGCATGTTGCAGGCAACTGGCGGTTTGACATACCAAACTACTTTCACTTGGTCTGGCATCTAAGGCAAATGTTCCAATGAAGCAAGTAGGATTTCTTCCAACATTGCCTTACCCAGTCACAGCATATGATAGTGTTTATTCATGCATGAAGAACTTACAAGGCCTCCTTTTACAACTCGATCAACAAGACTTGCCAGTCGCTTGTGATGAGGGTGTTTTCCACATAGCAGCAGAAATTCAGTTGGCTACAAATGAATTCTCTGAACTGGTACTGTCGCTGGGATCCTTCCACATGACTAAAATACTACTTGCATGTATTGGGAAATATCTAATTGGTAGTGGGTTAGAAAATGTCCTTATTGAAAATCATGTGATTGGTGTGAAGATAACAGAGGGTATTTTGAAAGGCAGTAACTATGAGAGGTCTGTAAAGGGAATGTTCATGCTTGCAGAGCTGATAGAAAGGCTTAAATGGAAAGCTTTTTTGAATACTCATGGGGATGAAGCAGACGTTGCTGCAATGGCTGGTGATGTAATCGGTGTAATGAAAAACTCAACCACAGAAGATGCTCAATGCAAATTCCAACAATAGATAATGGCATCAGAAGAAACATTGAAATCATTACATATTTTCACAGAGGAACGGGTTCAAACTTCAGATCAGTGTAAATATCTTGAAGGATTCTTGTACCTGATAAGTCTTTTGAAAAACCTAATTCGAGCAGACAGAGAAAGAAATTGGGGTTTTATCTGCAAACTTTCAAGAATGTCCTTCCACTAGTTCTAATTTTTGACAGAGTTAATTATTTGAGATGGGGTTCTCTGTTCTTTGAACAAATGCTTAATTTGGAGGCCAATCACCCTGAAGTTTATGAACAATTCAAGAAAGGCCACTTTGCTGTTTGAAGAACACAAGGAAAGTTCAGTGCTGTAGGTATTGACATGGCTTTTGAACAAACGATAAACCGATCTCAGAAATCAAGTGGAGGAATCAATGGCCAAACAAAAAGGAAAGAGTATACATATTGCTGAATGGGAACTCTCTTATCACGAGATCCTCCTCATAAGAAAAAAGTTTCAAGAGCTCCTCAATGTTACACCGGTAGACTATGAACTAATCATGCATCATGAGTTAACAGGGACTCTCAGATGTAAAATGGAATCCAATATCCAACAGAATGCTCTTGTATGTTGAAAGTCGAGAAAACCCTTACCTTGGAACAGGCAAAAAAAAAAAAAGGCTTCACAACATTATCACTAACGAGTGTGTTTCAGACTTAAATGCCCAGAAATTATTAAATTTTTTGACGACAGCACAAGAAGCATTCGACATGTATTGAGAGGAAAGGTTTTTAAGCAAGAATATACGAATTTCAAGAACTATACATCAGCAAAAGCTTCCCACTTTTTCAACTATATCTTGACCGCAATCAAGGATGCAGGAGAAAAAGCAAACTGTGAAACATGCTATGAGATAATTTGTTGGCTCATAGGAAAGTTGACATTGCAAAAGAGAGAGGAATTGACATGGCACAAATTCTTACCCATGATATTTTACCGTCATCCTTATTTGATGAGAATGGTGCAACTACCAAGACTACGAAATCTGCACTCATGTCCGAACTGACACAGAAACTCAAACCTAAAGACAGCAATTTCGAAAAAGAAGATATTTTGAAAAACACAATAACTATAGATGCTATGAATCAGTTTCGTAAGTTGCCACTCAAAATTAAGAGCACATTTGAAGACCTTTTTAAAAACCTTGATAGCAATGTTAATAATGTGTGCAAATTTAGTCGTATTGATTATGCTTTTGATAGTTACCTTGAATGCTCTATCAAAAGTAGTGAAAGGGAAAGACGATCCTCTGTGGGACCAATACCATTGACTTCTATCAGTATTACTACAAAGCAGTTTTGGGCATCAAATAACAACATAGTCTTGATTCAAGAAGCCTTTATTAACTATACGAAAACCGTAGGAATCAGTCGACAATGGGAAACTATCCTAAGTGGTAGGGTTTTGGAAAGTGGACTAATAGCAGCATCAGTAATAAAGGATGGGTCCATCATGGAGCTCCATGATTCTCTTGCAGTGAATGTAGAAGAAGCTGACTTGCTCATGTTTTTCATGCAGTCAAACAAGGGATGCAACGTGTTATTGTGCTTTCTAATGACACAGATGTTTTTGTTATTCTTATTCATTTCTATGATCATCTTAATAATCATGGACTCTCTGAACTTTGGATGAGAAAATCTGCATCAGATATCACACCAATTCACACTCCTGTTGGTAAGTTAAGTACTACTACACCAATTCACACTCTTGTCGGTAAGTTACGCACTACTAAAGATGTTCTTTTGGCTGTTCATTGTATTACGGGATCAGACGTGACAAGCAGGATAGGCACTAAGCTTTCTGCCCTCAAGGCTCAACCAGAGAAATAACTGTCTAAATTTGGTCAACATCTCCCTCCCACTACCCAATCCTTCAAGCTTGCCGAGGAATATCTTGTGAAGGTTTAAGAACCGAAGTCAAAGCGCACAACTTTGGATGATCTCCGATATGAAAAGATGGCCTAATACAAACTTCTAAATATACAAAGTCCGCCTTGCACAAGCACTTCTTTGCAAGGCCACCTGAGACGATCATTTTACGTGGTATACACATGTATCACAGTGCATAACGTAGTTGAACCCTTAGATCCATTGGAATTTGGATGGAAAGCCAGTGACCTTGATTCATCTCTTATTCCTGATTCTTGCATCAGTGAGGTGCTTGAAGACATGATTATTACCTGCTCTTGCAAGTTCTGTCATACTCAACGATGCAGTTGCAGAAGAAACAATGTTTTTTATACGACTTATTGTAAATGCAAAATATCTTGTGACAATCATGATCACTTGTCAATTTTTGTAAGAATTGTTATATTACAGAATATGCATTGTAATCAGTTCTCTCTTTTATAAATTAATCAAAATTCAATGGTCACAGCATTATGAACACATATTCATACCCAAATCTAATAAAAATATATAATCTTATTAATTTCTGTTAATTTCAGCATATTGTTGCTACAAAGGAAAACCAAGTTTTTATTACCTTTTGCAAAAGTGGAATACAGTACCCAGCATCAATCTGTATTTAATTTTCACTAGAACTGCTTATAATTCCTATTACAGTAAAAACTTAGATTTTTATGTAAATCTGCAAATCCTATTAGACAATACTATGCTACTATAAAGTTAAGATTATATTGTATACATGGCTACTGCTGTAAAATTTGGAAGATTTTGATCACTAATTTTCTAAATAAAAATAAAAGATAAAATAGAATTTCAATAATTACCACACCCAAAACAATCTCAGATAAACAAAATGGTTTCAGCAATTAAATAATTGATAACTGAAAGAAATTTCATGGCCAGTTTGCAAAATATGTAGTGAAAAGAAAATATTAGAAAAATTCTATAAAAGGTAATATGTGTAACTTTAAAAAAACAAAAAGGGGTCATAAAAGGTTTATGACCGGTTTGCCAGATGCCTACCCAGATTTTTACCTTCCTTTAAGTGTGCCCTAATGGGATCAGAAGAAAAACCTACTGTAGTCCACCTCAAAATTCCTACGGGAACTATAGCCAGGGCCTGTATTATTAATCAAGTCAGGCTCTGCTTGGGAGGCAAGATGTGGCCATAAGGTCACGTAACCCAAACCGACCAATCACGTGTCTGGATCGAGCATGGCCAAACTCTCTCTATACGCGGCTCTGACCAGAACCAGTGTATTTGCAGGTATCCATCCAAGAACTGGCCAGACCCAGTGTGTCTTTAGTCATTTGTATGTGATGGACACCCATCCAATGACTCGACAAACCCAATGGCCCCTAATTCGCGAGATAAAAGCGGTCCTTCAAGTGATAATAAGGAACAGCCAAGTTTCATCTCCCGAAAGAAGGGGAGAGAGAGAGAGAGAGAGAGAGAGAGAGAGAGAGAGAGAGAGAGAGAGAGAGAGAGAGAGAGAGAGAGAGATGGCCCTTGAACACTGGCTATCTCTCCCTATTTGAGATGTTTGATATTACATGTTTATTGCAATGTGGTTCTCTCTCTCTCTCTCTCTCTCTCTCTCTCTCTCTCTCTCTCTCTCTCTCTCTCTCTCTCTCTCTCTCTTAGAGGATAAGGGTTAAAATTCAAGCTTCAGAGCATGTCATATAGCCTTGCAAGAGTGTCTGTCAGTTTGCATGAGAGTGATGCAATGGATGTTGAAGGGTCTAGTGCTGCTGGTGAGACGTCTCATAATAGCTGTTGCTGTGGATGTTTTCTGCACACTTGGGACTCTTCTTCTTCCTCTTCTTCTTTCAGCAGGAAAAGATGATTATTAATTGCAACAGTTTCAGACGAATTCAAGGACTTCACTGTCAAAATCTAATCTAATCTGGAGAATTGTTTAGGCATTTGTTTTTCTTAGAACGGCTCATACTAAATCTCTCTCTCTCTCTCTCTGCTCTCTCTCTCGTCTCTCTCTCTCTCTCTCTCTCTCTCTCAACAACTGGAAGGGTGAGAAATCTTCAAAGAAGTCTCAAAATCTGGATTGTGAAAGAAGGTGAATCTTTGTCATGTATCATATAGAAACTAAAAATGTCCTCATCATCTCCATCATTATCTCCGCTTCCTTGTTAGGTATTGCCACTTTTATAATATGAAATGCATCTTTATTCAGTTTCCTTTATGCCTCAAAATCGAGGAGCCTCACAGGGTGGCGCTCGGGAAGTCTTATCATGACCCTGTCGAGTGCTTACTTCCAAACCCCTTCTTAATCTTCAGGCCATGATAACATAACCGTTGACACACACATTCCCCCCTCCCACACCCTGCCCTATCTATCAGTCATCCACTTGAACTGTGGCCTTCGGAAAGAGACACAACGTCCTTCGAAAGCAAACTGAGTCACGCGTCTGACTAATGTATCCTCGTGAAGTCTGGGTATATAAAGACCCAGGCTGCATAGTAGAGCCAGTCGCGAGATGAAAATGCAAATAGTTGTTTTCTCCTCCATCCTGACATGGGTGCACTTCGCCCACTGTCAGAGTGAGGTAGAAGTTCTCATAACAGAAGTAAGACTACTTAAGAATGACGCATTGAAAGGTAATGTAGAGATTCATCCCCTGTCAACATTTTTACAATACCTAATTTTTACGGGAATGGAGATCATGTGGATTTTTTAACCAATTCTGGAGTCACCCTCAATGAGACCATTTGAATATTATTGTTTTATTTATTTCATTGAGCTGTAAATCTTATCAACAGCCTCTCTGTTCCTGCCTTCCACAGTCTTGGTTGTCTTCTCTTGTTTGAGGGAATAATCATTCAAGTCTGCTTCCTTCCTTTTGACGCCATTTCTTTTTGTCAGGAGATTTGTCAGAAAGGCAAGTTAGGACTGAATGCTATCTGGTTGATGACAAGAACAACGCCTCCTCTGGACTTGTCTTTTTCCTTCTCTCTGCTTTCCCATCGTCCCTGTCTTCCCCGCCGAGGTTGATGTGGGAGGGAGTCCTGTTTGAAGACTGGTTTTGTCCTGCTCGAAATACTGGCCATTCTATGTGGCCTGCTTGACTGCAGGAATTTTTCTAAACTACTTTATGGTAACTTAAAAGTTTCTTCTTGCTATAAACTCTCCTTTAGGTCCACCGTTCCTATATTCATCGTTCATCTCTGATTATTATATCGATTTTTTTTGTGTTATAGTAGATAGGATTTTTTGTTTTTAATTCACTAAGGGAATATCACGCTCACCATATCATATTTCCAGGAAATTCTCTTCCAACTCATTATTTCAAGTCATTGTTACCCCAGAGCAGATGACTATATTTGATGACCTCCAGGAGACAATGTGTGCGACACAAGCAGACTGTCACCAATGCAGCTTTCGTTATTTCTGGAGGTCTTAATACTGATCATAGCAGGTCAGCCCTAATATTATAATGTCCCTTTCTGATTGTCGCCAGTTGGAGAATGAGCTCACTCTTATTCTAGCAATGAACTGCACTGAGTGATCACTGATGTTACCCAGCCTCTGGGGAAGGGCCTGAGAGTGGCTTTGTCGGAGGGATTGAGCTCCAAGAAAACTCAATCCTATCGGTTGAGCCCATCTTACCACACGTGGTTTCCTTTTTGACAACTGTGTATGTTTCCTCTAAGACTCTGTGCATGCTACTTACTTTACAAGGCAGCTAAGTTCTCATTCCAGCGAGATGTTACATTGTCACATACAAACTCACACCAGGCGTCCTCAAATGCTCACACTGTGGACGATATTCACATCAGTCTTGATGCAGATTGTCGCAAGTTTCAAAGGATCTGTAATGATACTTTCAAGCAACAAGCTATATTACCTTCATTTTGCTGACATTTATTGATGTTTATGGGTATAAATTTATTTATCGGTTAAGAACTCTATAATTGTTTTTTTTATCAACTCGTTGTCTCTTTTGACCACATAGGTATGGAGAAATGTCTTGTACAGAAGCTAGTCTTGCAGATGAATGACATTTGAGGCTTAGTCTGTGTGAATAATGACTACCTATTTCAAATCAAGCCATCGAAATGAAACTAAGTCATTTCCATTTTCTTTTCAGGAATGCAAGCCCTTCAGCAGAAGCAAAATGATATTCTGGAGAAGCTTCAGGGTATGTAAAGCAGAAATTCACTTCCCAGTTGACCTAGCAGTGACGCCACTTATTGTCATTTACACTTACTACTGATTATTGAACCAGGCATTTCTTGATAAATATTTCTTACCTTCCATGCAAAGTATCTGGTCTAAATTTTGGAGATAACTGTAAAAGAGTATTTCATTTTCACTTATCTGGCTTCACCGAAAGGCTTTACCAATTGGTCTCTACTCTCCTTTCAGGATATGAGGAACTTTTGCAGAAAATTCCAGGTAGGTCTCAGGTGTTGAATCCTGTGTCAAAGGACTTGAAAATCCCTGAGAAATTAAGCTTCCTGATATTCTCCTTCTTGCGAAGGAGTGTAACAACTCCCTGACAATAATTGCGCACTGCAAACATAATCATTTTTCATCAATCATATCTCTTAGAGCAGAAAACATTCACTGATCAAGCACGCAACAGAACTGTCACTTGTCATCTCTATATAAACTTCGGTGAAGAAGTAGTAGTAGTGAACGAATCGGGGCTTGTTCTTTCTTTCTTCGACATTTTGGAGCCAATGAATGCAGAGCCCTAAAAACCTTTATTAGGATACAACCCACATCTTTCCTTTGTATGTTTAAGACTCTTGGTTCAAAGATCTGCTAGGAAACACAAACTTTTCCCCATCTCCATAATCTTAAGGAACGTCTCTTCAAGAAATAATCAGTTGCATTAGCAAAGTCCATCTAATCCTTTTTAATTTCGTTTTCCGAGTTGAATGCAAGTTTCTGTGTTTCTAGCCTTGTCCACCCGTGCAGTCCCCCCACGCAAAACTTCACCTTTAAGGGAACTGATGTTGGAAATAAAATCACTGACACGAATGCATATTTTGTGGTTCCGATGAATGAAGTCAGTGTTTTTCACACGTTGCTTTCTATTTTCAGAAATACAGAAGAAGCTTGATCATGTTGAAAACAATCTTCAAGGTATTTGTGGCAAGTTTTATATTCTACTCAAATATTATAATAGAGAATCATTTCCTGACTGACATCATTTGAGCTTATAATCATGATGATGAATTGATAATGATATAACTGATCTCATCGTCCAGCTTTCTATTGGAATCATTCAATCGAAATAAATGTCTTTTTGCAGAACTTCATCGTGACCTGGAACACATGAAAGGTACTTGTAACCCTGATAATATTTCTCTTCTTTTCGTGACAACATAATTGTCTGTGCTTCGTCATGATAATCCACTGTCAAATCATTCGAAATTGGGATGACAGCTGATGTCTTCCTTCCGTGCAATAACTTTGCTTCCAAATTAATCTGCTTTGTGAATTCTTGACAGAAGTCAAACTTTACAAGTCGTTGCCTTTGTTTCCTTCAGGTGCAGTGAACAACAACCAGGACTCTCTGCAAAGTAAGTGCATTTATTCATCAATATTATGGCAAGAAAATATTTCCTAGTTGTGTGATGTTGTATATTCTCAGATATCACCATAAATATTATAATGTAGTTTCTTACTCATAACACGATTATCAACACAAATTGTGAGGAGGGACATTCGTAGAGAAGTCATACTTGAAAATAAAAAGTTAATTTTGTCTGTCCTTAAGAAGGAAATTTCTCTTCAGATTTCCATCATGAACTGGAGCACGTGAAAGGTATTGTTACCCCCTTGGCGTTCTTCTTCTTTCCATCCTGCAACTAAGCCAAACCGAATCCGTTTACCTTGAGTGAATGTGAAAATAACGACCAAAAATCATTGAGAATAACGACCAAAAAACATGATAAAATCCTATCTTCCTCGTGATAGATTCCTTTAGAGATAAGAATGACAATATTCAGGATAGGTTATAGAATCAAAATTTATAAGAGACCTTTGATGTTTCTTTTCTCCAGGTGGACTGAAAAGCAACCAGGACTCTCTGCAAAGTAAGTGCATTTATTCATCAATATTATGGCAAGAAAATATTCCCAGTTGTGTGATGTTGTATATTCTCAGATATTACCATAAATATTGTAATGTAGTTTCTTACTCATAACACGATTATCAACACAAATTGTGAGGAGGGACATTCGTAGAGAAGTCATCCTTGAAAATAAAAAGTTATTTTTACCTGTCATTAAGAATAAAATTTCTCTTTTCAGATTTCCATCATGAACTGGAGCATGTGAAAGGTATTCTTACCCCTTGGAGTTCTTCTTTCCGTCCTGCAACTGAGCAAAACCGAGTATCTTTATCTTGAGTGGATGTGCAAATAACGACCAAAAACATTGAGAATAATGATAAAAAATTATTGAGAATAACGACCAAAATTCATGATAAAATCCGAAGTCTTCCTCGTGATAGATTCCTTTAGAGATAAGAGTGACAATATTCAGGATAGGTTAGAGAATCGAAGTTTCTAAGAGACCTTTGATGTTTCTTTTCTCCAGGTGCAGTGAACGACAACCAGGACTCTCTGCAAAGTAAGTGCATTTATTCATCCTGTATTCAGGCAAGGTCATGTCAAGACATCAGGATAGACAACAACAATATTCCCTTGGGAGTTGCTAGATCCTCTAAAGACACTGCTGCCAATATTTCCCCTTTGCTTGTCAATCCTTTTGGAGATGTCAATTTTAGTGGTTTATTCTTCCCTGAAACGTTTGTGTGTTTGTGTTCATTTGAAAATAAGTGAGAAAGAAAGCACATCATTTCTTAGAAAGGGTGTCTTCAGTATTAGAAGTCATGTGAGGATGAGTGCCATGTGATAGGATAATAAGATTCTGAGATTCTGTTGAAATATAGAGAGAAGGCTGTGACCCTGAACTTTGTAGAGACAGAGATGACCCTTCCTTCCTTCCTTCCTTCCACTCAAATTTTATCTAATCTAGTCAGAGGAAATAGATTTTCTTTTTAGTCTTCATATATAAAGCATCTCCTAAAGGGGATTCTTTTTCTCTTTCCGGATATTTGGGAAAAACTGGGGACATTGGAAGGTAATTGCAAAGCTTCTTCAGTGGCCCTCACTCGTTTCTGTCAGTTGTAGAAAACAGTTCTCAGTGTTAATGTCAAGCCTTTGGCATTTCCGCGGGTAATAGATAATAGTCAACGTTATGTTTAGTGATCCTGAATGACAAAGATGACAATCAGGCCTCTTGCAAAGGTTTATCAAAATCTCAGGGCAGGAGAATTTATGAGTATGACAATCATGACTGGCTTCAGGCGAAAGGGTGTTATGATCTTCACAGATACTCTTCCATCTACTATTAGGCTCTGTCCTTTTCCTTTCAGGATAATTTGTACTTGCTGAAGAATTTTATGTCATCATATTGGTGTGGACATTATATATATATATATATATATATATATATATATATATATATATATATATATATATATATATATATATATATATATATATATATATGTATATATATATATATATATATATATATATATATACACATATATATATATATATGTATATATATATATATATATATATATATATATATATATATATATATATATATATATATATATATATATATATATATATATATATGTGTGTGTGTGTGTGTGTGTGTGTGTGTGTGTGTGTGTGTGTATCTGTATATATACATATCTATCTATCTCTCTATCTATCTATCTATCTATGTATCTATGTATCTATGTATCTATATATATATATATATATATATATATATATATATATATATATATATATGCATATATATATATATATATCTATATATATATATATATATATATATATATATATATATATATATATATATATATATATATATGAATGTATGTATGTATAAACTCTTCATCTCAATTACCTCTTATACATTCCAGGGATCCATCAGGAAATAAAAGACTGCCTTGGAAGGGAGGACTTGGAATCCTTCAAAAACATATCATCAGCAGGTACGCTTTTCATCTGGAAGAGATTTGACGCAATTCTTAATCTATGATTCACTGTTTCTGTAATATTTCTTTGTGTCAGGATTGAAAAATAGATGATACTAAATGGTATATTTGCTAATTTAGGACTATAGTACAGGACTTTGATATTACTTAGACATGTTCCAGTACAAGTATGAATAGGATTGAAAGCGCATAAGAGATCCATGTTGGTGTTCATGGGATGATTTTTCCCTTCCAGGACAACAAGAACTGGAATCTTCCCTTCGCCAAGAAATATCTGGAGTCATCTCTCTGTTAGAGACGGGAGGAATAGGTCAGTCCTATTTGTGCTCTAGACAAGGAAAAGACGGTTCTTACAGATCAGTCTATTCTTCTTCAGGCGTGAATTGAATGACACTGAAATGTTTTTGTCCTGATCCACGAAACGAAGGAGTCCCTTTCTAGATAGTTTGTCAGTCCTGTGAAAGGTCTGACTAACGGTCGATGGGAGGAATACCTCATGTAGCCACTATCAGTCATGATAGTGCTGCTTGTACTCATCTTTCTATGTCAGTTTTATCTTGAGGAATATATGAAATGACTACTCTCTAACTGCAATATAACTCTTCCCATAGATGAGTGCTCAGAGGGAAGCCACAACTGTGGTGATCACGAAGCTTGCACCGACAAGTTTGTAAATTTCACCTGTTCCTGTCTACCCGGTTTTGCACGGAATGGTTTGCGCTGTGAAGGTGAGAAATCCATGCATATTACTGTGTTCTTTTCTTCATCTATACTTCCACACCCGCCGTTTACTACTAGAAGAAATAATCATTTTGCTCATATGGGCTTTCTTTCCTCACTATTCTTTTTTGGTCATCTTTTTGGCTAAAGAGTGGAATCAGTATAATTACCAAATTTTCCCTTTGTTATTGTAACAGTCATGGGTTTGCTGGCTATAGAACATTTGGAATCAGATTCTCGCCTTATAATTCTACTTCACGAGGAATATGGAGGCGATTTTGAGAAATACTTCGAATCTACCTCAGACAACAACAAACAGCAAACGGGGCATGTTTGAAACACTCAGATCCTGAGGGTTGTCAGTCTGGTCTTCTAGTTTTAGATGAGTTCTGATTGCCTTTTTTTGTGTGTCCTGTTCCAGAGTCCTGTCTCCCTTCATGATCACAAAAGCAAGATGAGACGTCCTATTATTCAGCCATTCACTTGGACCAGTCTTTCGTGGATCTTTCTCCTTTCAGAGTTAACCCTTCTCCATCTGATGACCTTCCAGTAGGAAAAGGAAACTCTTTCTATAATAGGATCAAACAGATAGAATTCCAAGTCACTATTCCAACTACCTTTCTTGTTTCAAGGAATATTTGTCCTTCTTTAACACAGAAATCTTATCTGATATTGTGATGGGTTTGATTTTGCAACTTTTTATTGCACATATTGAAAAGTCTAATTGTTTTTATCCAGCACACTATCAATTCCAAGCCCTTATAATAGATAGATTGAAAAAACTCTTAGCCCTCTATGTCTCCCGAAATGACTTTCCTTGCCCTCCCTCAGAGCAAAAGGGACCATTCCGCAATGCCTCTTTTCTCAAAACTATGTCTTCACTCCCGAGCAGACATGGACGAGTGCGCCCGAGGGAAGGCGGAGTGCAGCCCCCCGCGTCATGCAGGAACTCCGTCGGAAGTTACAGTTGCTCTTGCAACCCCCATTTCCAGGGAGATAGACGAACTTGTTCTTGTCCTCCTAGTTTTGCACAGAATGGTTCAAATTGTGGTGATAAGACAGATTGCTTAATCGTTTTTTTACTCCCCATCTTTTTTTTTATATATATTTTTACATATATTTTACTTTCTAAAAATGTTTTCATCATATTCAAATTTTCTTCCTTTTCCTTACAATTCTTTCATATAGTTTTCTCCATACCAATTATTTTCATTTAATCTTACTTATCATAATATGACTTCCTAACGCATGGAAAAAGCCTGTCATTCCTTCACTGAGTTCTGGCTGTCTGAGCTTTGGAAAGACATTCAGAGGAATTGTGTCATCTCTCATTTTGGGTCTTTTCCTTTTGAAAGAACAATCATGCATTTCTTTTTCTTTTTGTGAATCCATGTTTATCGACCTGATATGAATATATCTGCTTTCAGAAAATTTTTTAGAAAATGTTGATTAAATAGAATCATTTCTCTTATCTGGCCTGTTTTGAAGAACAAATGTCACTTTTTGAAATAAAAAAAAATCCTTTTCGTAAAATTGCTGTGGCTTTTAATGTAATGTACGTGTCTCTTTTTATGGAATGTGCACCTTTTGAGCACTCTTAATGATCTC
>JANJGK010004030.1:12500-17500 GCA_039081455.1 Macrobrachium rosenbergii | reverse complement strand
CCAAAGGAATATATTCACACGATGTTCTATAAATAATGAGAAAGCTAATATTTCCAACATATCATTTACCGTAATTGTCCTTAATATTTTGATTCATTGACTAAGTTTTCTTTGTTCTGATCATTTTTCTTTATTTCTTGACTTTCAAAGGCATGTGGATAGGAGTATCTGAAGGGAAATGGCTGGCGAGCGGAATACCTTTGCAAGAGGAACTCTGGGAGGAAGGTTACCAAGGAGCAGACCCTTCGATGCCTTGTGGCTTCATTATATGGGATCAGTCTTCTTCTTTGTTCAAAGTGAGTCAAAGTGGTTGCTGGGGAGAGAGATGGGGTCTCTGCCAAGTATAACTGCTATAAAATCACCAGAAGTCAACATCAAGTTGATTTTCTTCTGGTGATGCAGAACCCTGAATTGTCCTTCCTAGGATTTTATGATTTCCCTTTTAGTGAATAATGTCTGAAGGATTCTTCCCTCTCTCCTTCCTTCCTTCCTTCCTCCCTTCCTTGTTCCTTCCTTCCTCCCTCTCCATCCTCTCAGAAGATAGTATACTGTCCTGCTGAGGAAGAGAACTCAGTTGTCATTAGGAACATATTATTATTATTATTATTATTATTATTATTATTATTATTATATTACTGTATGTTATATAATATTCATTCACTTAGATTCTGCCTCTTGAAGTCTTGATAGCTTTGTTATGCTGTTCTCCCTCTGCTGCACTTCTTTGGTGCTGTTCTGTGAGAACCTCTGAGGATATGTGATATTATAATGTTTTTTTTTGTGCTTTGCAAAGGTTCTTTCATGGAGATGAATATGACCTTTTATTATACACGCTTTGTGATTAGGGAAAATGTTTGGCATAAACTAGAATTGTTATTCTGTGCGTGAGCTTTCAACAATATACGCATGTGAAGCACTTGGTCTTTCATTGAAATAATCCTTTTTTATGTCTTCAGACTTTTTTTTTTGAATGAATGAAAGGAAGTGAACAAAATGCAAAAACAGAAGAACTTTTTAATAAAGGCTGTGAAAGCATGGAAAGAAAGAAACAAGTAAATGAAAGGAAAGAGGAGGGAAATAAAAGGTCGGGACTCAGACTGACACAGGCCACACTGAACATTGTCAGAGGAGATAAAACACTGAAGATAAAACAGAACTATATATGATTATGAAAGCCCCAAGGTTTATATACAGTCTATATAAATATTATATATATATATATATATATATATATATATATATATATATATATATATATATATATATATATATGTATGTATGTATGAATATAATGATAGAAAAAGATTATTCAAGAATCCACCTATAAATATCAATGGTTGCAAAAATACTATTAGAAAATATCTAAAGATATTTCTGATTTTCGTTTCTGCATGTCTGCTTCTAAGCAAACACATGTTTGTGCATGTCTGCTTGTAAGTAAATACATGTTTGTGCATGTCTGCTTGTAAGTAAACACATGTTTCTGCATGTCTAGCTGTAAGTAAACAGGTGTTTGTGCAGGTCTGATTGTAAGTAAACAAATGTTTGTGCATCTCTGCTTGTAAGTACACACATGTTTGTGCATGTCTGTTGTAAGCAAACATATGTTTGTGCATGTCTGGTGCAAGCAAACACATGTTTGTGCATGGCTGTTGTAATTAAACACATGTTTGTGCATGTCTGCTTGTAAGTAAGCATATGTCTGCTTGTAAGTAAACATGTGTTTGTGCATGTCTGTTTGTAAGTGGTCATGTGTTTGTGCATGTCTGCTTGTAAGTAAATACCTGTTAGTGCATGTCTGGTTGTAAGTGGTCACGTGTTTGTGCATGTCTGGTTGTAAGTGGTCACGTGTTTGTGCATGTCTGCTTGTAAGTAAACACGTGTTTGTGCATGTCTACTTGTAAGTAAACACGTGTTTGTGCATGTCTACTTGTAAGTGGTCACATGTTTATGCATGTCTGGCCGTAATTAAACGTGCTTTTGCATGTCTGTGTGTAAGTAAACACGTGTTTGTGCATGTCTGCTTGTAAGTAAACACGTTTTTGTACACGTCTGGCAGTAAGTAAACACGTATTTATGCATGTCTGCTTGTAAGTAAACATGTGTTTGTGCATGTCTGCTTGTAAGTAAACATGTGTTTGTGCATGTCTGCTGGTAAGTAAACATGTGTTTGTGCATGTCTGGCTGGAAGTGAACACATGTTTGTGCATGTCTGCTTGTAATTACACATGCGTTTGTGTATGTCTGGCTGTAATTAAAAAGGTGTTTGTGCATGTCTGCTTGTAAATGCATGTTTGTGTATGTCTGCTTGTAAGTAAACACATGTTTGTGCATGTCTGTTTGTAAGTAAATGTGTATTTGTGGATGTCTGTTATAAGTGAACACATGTTTGTGCATGTCTGCTTGTAAGTAAACAAATGTTTATGTACTTCTGCTTGTAAGTAAACATGTGTTTGTGCATGTCTGCATATATGTAAAGACATGTTTGTGCCTGTTTGTTTGTAAGTAAACACATGTTTGTGCATGTCTGCTTGTAAGTAAACACTTGTTTGTGGGTGTCTGGCTGTAAGTAAACACGTGTTTGTGCATGTCTGATAAAAAGTAAACACATGTTTGTACATACCTGCTTGTAAGTAAAAACATGTGTTTGTGCATGTCTGTCATAAGTGAATGCATGTTTGTGCATGTCTGCTTGTAAGTAAAAACATGTTTGTGCATATCTACTTTTAAATAAACACGTGTCTGAACATGTCTGTCGTAAGTAAACGCATGTTTGTGCATGTCTGCTTGTAAGTAAACATGTGTTTGAGCATGTCTGGCTGTAAGTAAACACATGTTTGTGCATGTCTGCTTGTAAGTAAACATGTGTTTGTGCATGTCTGCTAGTAAGGAAACATGTGTTTGTGCATGTATAGTTGTAACAAAACACATATTTGTGCATGTCTGCTTGTAAGTAAACATGTGTTTGTGCATGCCTGCTTGTAAGTAAACATGTGTTTGTGCATGACTGCTTGTAGGTAAACACGTGTTTGTGCATGTCTGATTGTTAGTAAACACATGTTTGTGCTGTCTGCTTGTAAGTAAACATGTGTTTTTGCATGTCTGGTTGAAAGTAAACATGTGTTTGTGCATGTCTGGTCAAAAGTCAACACGTGTTTGTGATTCTTCTTCCTTCTTTTATCGGATTTTTTTCTTAAGAGGGAGCCAACTCTCTCTCTCTCTCTCTCTCTCTCTCTCTCTCTCTCTCTCTCTCTCTCTCTCTCTCTCTCCACCCCCCCCCCCCATAGGCAGTGACATGAAACGTCTGAAAAGAAGCTTGTTGATGAATTCAATAAAGAGAAGAAGAAGAAGAAGAAGAAGAAGAAGAAGAAGAAGAAGAAGAAGAATGATAACACCGAGTGCAAGGCCCTGTCTCCTCCCCAACCCACCCTTCCCCACCCATCCTCCTCCTATTCCCTCCTCCCCCCCGCCCCCCGCCCCAGCGACACTCCCGAGAGCAGAATAGTTGCCACCCCCAGCAACAAGTTTTGCATTTTGGCGCCTAAACAGAAATGACAGTGCCATCATGAATGAGGTTCATAATGACAAAGAAGAAGGTAACCACAGCTTCAGCTCCTCCTCCTCGAGGAGGAGGTGGAGGAGGAGGAGGAGGAGGAGAAGAGAAAACGCAAAAGGAGAATAACACTATTATAATCAAACCAGGCGAATCGCACTGCCAGCTTTAAGTAGACTGATGCAATCAGTAATATCAGTTCAAGGCTGAGCGCTGGGAAGGCCGGGGGGAGGGGTGGGGGGAGTGTAAGCCTGCTTCCTAAGTCAAGGAAAGAGTTAACATGGATACCCACCAACCTCGAACTTTCCTTCTTTGGGGCAACAGGGCACAGGGCAGCATGCAATGTGTGGCTGCAGACAGGGTTCCCAGATTTGGCGGTTTCCCACCAAATTTGGCTGGTTTTAGAAGTTCTCCATTTGAGCTATGATTCACGTTGAAACAAGCAATAATAGATTGCCGCTGACTGTACATTCCCAAAATTCTCTCTCTCTCTCTCTCTCTCTCTCTCTCTCTCTCTCTCTCTCTCTCTCTCTCTCTCTCTCTCTCTCGTGTTCTCATCAACACCCTCTACTCAATTAACAATGGCCGAGGGGTCATGTTATTGACTACCCATTTTAAGAGGGACATGACGCCATTAAGTCTTGAATCACAGTCTGCCTGTCTGTCTGTCTGTCTCGAGTCGAGTCTCTCAGTCTCTCTCAGTCTCTCTCCATGTGAAACGAGGCGATTCTGCTGATATTGTAAACATCCAAACGACCATTTTAAGTTTGTAAATTACAAACAGCTTCAACTCCTATCGAGCTAAAGCAGATTAATACAGGGATGTCAAATTTACCAAATTCATGGTAAATAATTTACAGGATTTTGAAAGTGCTTCTTGACAGAATTGTCCCAGAATTTATTATTTTTCAACTAAAAAGTCGTTCAATTCATTTTTGTTACCAGAAGATAAAAAAAAACTTACACTTAACGTATATGTGGCATGGTTTTTGAGGACCTTTGCCAAATGTGCTGTATCTGTATGGTGAGGAGGTCGCCTTCGGATCTCATTTAGCGACCTTGACCCAACCATACAAGACAATGGAGATCCCAAAAAAGCACGTTCAACCACCCAGGCCAAGGAAATCGCCTACAGTGTTTTTAAATATTCACAGCAAAAAAAAAAAAAAAAAAAAGAAGCTTACCATTAATTGACATCCAAGACTGATGGATCGTGTGACTGCTGCAAGCAGCAGGAGTTAGCGAAAGAATCATATATCGGTTACTTCGAGAAACCAGAGATGAAAAGATGCCTGTTTTTCGTGAACCAGTAAATTAATGTTCAAAAACTGTGACAGCGCTGGATGAAAATATTCTTACTATATATACTCCATATATTATATGAGTAATACATACATAGATAATACTCAAGTAACAAGATATTACGTATTTTTATTGGGCTGTGAAC
>JANJGK010004030.1:0-10000 GCA_039081455.1 Macrobrachium rosenbergii | reverse complement strand
ATTCTGGGCAGGTACTCTTTTCCTGAGACACCTCCTTCACTTGCTTCATTCCAATTCCTGGAGGTGTGTTTTAAGGAATTCCCGTTGATCATTGGGTAATTGCTCCTTGAAGGACGTCCTTAGGTCTCTGGCATTGATGGCATTTGATTGGCTAAAACATCTAGGCCTGACCTGTGGGAGTGGCTTGTTTCTCTGGACTCTCCCTTGAAGGCAAGGGGGTGAGGCGTGTTTTCTCACACCTTATACTTACCATATGTTTACAGGCCTTCCCCTCAGAGATCTCGTGAATTTCGAAGGCACGGCCAAATGCTATTTCTCTTAGTGACTCGTTAGTACTTGTGTGTTCTTGAAGTTGCGGTTGGCGACTTGTTATGACAGGCGGGGAGCTTTAAGTGAGTTTATGGTCCTTTCTACAGACTCCATGAAATAGAATATTTCCGCTTCGAAAAAATACATTTTCTCTGCTCTCTCGACTCGATACAGTTTCAACCATGCTACCTAAATGGCTCCTGACAGTTTTCTAAATAAACAAAACAGTATGGACTATGAGGGCTCCTAACAATGTGCACATTATGCATGACAAATTCCTTCTTTGAATCTGGCTTTAAGTATTAAAACAATCGTATGTGATATATAAAAGAGCAAAGAAATATTAGCAGTTATCTATCCAAGGTACATTTGGATTTACTCAGTCCCATACCTAGCTGCCTATCAGGTGGATTTTAAATTCTTAAAAGTAATCAATCTGTACAATCAAACGGCGGCAATCTTCATTTCTTGGCCGTTCTGCATGGATTTCTTGTTGGGCTTGCTGCTACAAATGAATGATAATGTCCTTACTTGTATCTTGGGTGTATTCAAACATTGTGTAACTAATATGTGTGGTGTACTTGTGAACATTTTGCTCGACTTTATCAGTGTAAGTAAAACATCCTTTTGCATAAGAAACTTCTACATGTTTGCTGTCTGACTCAAAGTATGACTAGCAACTTGAGTAGGGAAAGCAAAAGTAGTACTTATGAATATCTTTGTGACTGGCAAAACAAATTAGTAAGCCTTCATGTTAGTTCTACGGGAAAATAAGTAATTACTATTTCTACTTCTAATGTTAGTATAGTTCATGCACTTCTTTCAATGTTGACATGTTATGGGTTATGCCAATGCTTCTCCTTGATGAGGTATTCTTAAAGTATTCACAAATCTTACAAACTGTATCTCTCATTCCTTTAACTTTTATTTCTATGATTCGTACACTGAAATTCATATTCATGATTTGAAAACAAGATTCTCGTTGAAATCATTGAATACCTGTCTTAAACTTCTGCTTTATTCTTCTATTAGTGATAGTGGGTTGCAATTCCCTAAAATTGACTACTAACCCTTCTGACTTTAATACGCTACATTTCAGAAGTTTTACTTTACTTTCTTGCTTCCTAAGTATTTTCCCTCAGTTAAAGAAAAGGTAAATTCAATGTTATGGCGCCTTAACCCCAAATCCTTCTGCTGCAAAACCAAGTAATTAAAGTGAGAATTGCAACATTATGAAAAAAAATGGTTTCATTACTAAGTCAACCAATGAAGGCGAACTCGGCAATAAAGAAATCAAATACAGGGAATAACAGGATGAATTGATGGGTTTGTTCTTATCAGTATTACTGAAATGTGACTCTTCTGTTTCTTAGGTTATATCTAGTTTTTTCTTCTGAAATTTCTTCTTCTTATTCTTCAGTCAGTTCTGCCTCTTTAACTTCCTTAGTTCTTTTGACTTTGTCTTTATTTATCCAAAATCCTTCTTCTAATGATTTAGCATATGTGGAAGGTATTCATTCATTCACCGTTTTCACTTTCACCTTAGTCTCTTGCACTTCTATGACCTTTTATGGCCCTGTAAATTTAGTGGCCAACTTATAATTAATACCACTTCTTACTTCCTTCTTGATGTAAACTTCATCGCCTGTCTTGTAATCTACTGGCTTTACCTCTAAATTCTTGTGTAATTGCTTATGAATTACCTTGAAATTCCCAACTCTTATTTTCATAATGTCTTCAGAGTAATTAGGCTGTATTGGCTGATTCAGCCACTCATATGGTAATCTTGGTTCATATCCCATTAAAGCCTTTATAGGTGTTGCTTGAGTACTTGTATGACACCTAGCATTTATTGATAATTGGACTAAATGTAAATTGACGTCCCACTCAGGATCCTGTCTTACTGTATGCCTTAATGCATCTAAAAGCTTTCTGCCATTTCTTTCTGCTAAGCCATTACTACCTTGAATGCATCACAAATTTCTTGAACTAATGAGTTATTGAACTCAGTGCCATTATCGGATAAAATGAGCTGTGGGGCAGAATACCTACAAAATATCTTATCAAAGAGAGTGATTGCACACTCTTTAACTCCTTTACTAGTTAATGGTATTAACTCTGTATATCTAGTGAGTGCGTGTCAGGTTTTCTGATGGTTTTTGTTTTCAAACTACATTGTTTGAATTGTTTACCTGCTCTCCGGTATTTTGTGTGGGGAGGCGGGGTGTCGTTCGTCTCCGTTTTTTTCAGTGTCAGTCAGGTTTTGGAAAGCAGAACGGCAGGTTCTCGACAATGTTCCGTGACTCCGTCGAGAACACAGTAGCAGCAGTTTTCTGAGGATCACCTTGTGGGTGATGGCAGCAAGCACAGTTTTCTGAGGATCACCTTCTTGTGGGTGATGGCAGCAGGCACAGTTTTCTGAGGATCACCTTGTTGTGGGTGATGGCAGCGACAGCAGTTTCTCGAGTACCACCTGGTTGGAGGGTGATGGCCACATCAGTAGACTTGAAGCGTCAATGGGCTGATGGGCTTCAAGTACTGGAGGAGGTAGTCGTGACCGGACCATGTTTTTAGTAACTATTACTACTGGTGGAGCAAAAGGCTCTCGTGGAGTTATGGTATACTGAGTAGGGCACAAGGCTCTTGAGTTATTTTTGTATATGGAGCAAAATGCACTCGTGTACTGAGTAGAGCAAAAGGCTCTGAGTTATGGTTGTATATTATTGAGCGAGTGGCTTGTGTAATTGTGGTTAATGAGCAAGTATGGCTCTGAAAGTGTTTATGTAATGATTAATATTTCATTTTTGTATTTGTGTTGTGCTGCTGCTTGAAATTATTTATTTTGTGATTTTTATTGAGAATTGTTGAATTTAAAGTAACGTATGTGGAACCATGTAATTTGATTGTTTGTATTGGTATTGGTCATTTGCTTTACGTCTATTTTCCAAAACCCTGACTCATTTGTAAATGTATAAAAATTTAGGGTAAATAATTTAGTTTTAAGGTAATCTGAGTATTTTCTTTGGCACCCTTCTTCTTGAGATTGCCAGTCCTTCAGACTTCTCCTAGTCCCCAGTACTTAAACTATTTTAAAAATAAGAACCTGACGGCCCCAAAGAAATTGGGGGTTCATTACAGTGCGTCAATACACACAAATATATTACTATTCCCCTTACTCGTGGTGTGAAGCTTAGTGATAAGATCTATGGCTACTCTTTCAAATGGAGTCTGCGGGATGGGATATTTCCCTAGAGGTACTCCTTATCTGTTCTTCACTTGTAACTGCTGCAAGTATTGCAGCTCTTCAAGTAATTACTAACATCTTTGTAAATTCTTTTCCAATGGAAAGATCTCTTAACTACTCTGTCTCGTCCCTTCCTGGGTGAGCTCTCATGTCATCGTCATGCATTAACCCAGTGATCTTATTTCTTAGGCTCTTGGGTACTATTCTTTTATGGAGCACTCCTAGTCATTGATCAATTGGGTCACATTCATGACTCATCCAAATTAGTACGTCATCTATGATGTTTACCGAGTCTATGGGTCATCCAATTCTGTTACTTAATCCTGCCCGGTCACGTTGACTAAATTCTCTTATTTTCTACAAAACTGAAGATCTCTCTTAAATCTTCATCACTTTTTTGTTCACTTATGAAATTGTCTGGAAAATTCTGTGTAATGCATGGTAAATACATTGCTTATGAATTCAACCTGTTCTGCTTCGTGACCTATCATGTTTATACTATCACCTTGTGCACTATGCCTTGATAAGGTGTCTGCCACTTTATTTGCCTTCTTATATCCAAATATGATATATCTGAAGTGCTTCAAAGCTTTATTATGGCTAAAGACTCTAGGTCTGTCACTGAGTAGTTTACTTCAGTGGGCTTTAGCTTTCTGCTGTAATGTGCTATAGCATTATATTTGTTATGTCTGCATTAAGCATGCTCTTATACCAGTGCAATTTGCATCTGTAGCTAAAAAGAATTCTTTACTGAAGTCTGGGAAACTAAGTATGGGAGAATGCGTTAACCTTTCTTTCAGCTCATCAAATGCTTCTTGTTGCCTTGTTTTCCACATGAACGACACGTGTTCCTTTAATAACTCCGCCAGCAGAGTGGATATTGTTACAAAATTCTTTATGTACTAGCAGTAAAAACCCGGTAATCCCAAAAATGACATCACATCCTTCTTACATTGAGGTGTAGGATATTCTTTGATTGACTTAATCTTTAAGTCGTTTACTTCCACGCCCTTTTCACTTCATGTGTGTCCCAGGCAGTCTGTTTTCCTTCTAAAGAAATTGCACTTCTTTAACTTCAATTTAAGATTTGCCTTCCTCAGTCTATTTAGTGCTTCTCTCACCAGTTTTGTGTGTTCTTCAAGTGTATCTGTTGCTATTACCAAATCGTCTCTATAGCAATGTACATCCTCGCCTAATAAATCACCTAAAATCTTATCCATTAACCTCACAAAGGTTACTGGGCTTGACTTCAGACCAAAAGGCATTCTCACATATTGATATCTACCATTGCTTGTACTAAAGGCAGTTAATGATGTACTTTCCTTGTCTAGAGGAATTTGTAAAAATCCTTGCGACAAATCTATTGTGGTAAAGTATTTCTTGGATCCAATGGTTGTGATAAGATCTCTCATAGACGGCACTGGATAAGAATCATTTTCAGTTATCTTGTTTAACCTTCTGTGGGTTTTATCCTTTTTTGGAACTAGCAAAAGTGGGAAAGACCATGGAGATTTTGATGGTTCTATCATTCCTTGTCTATCCATTTTTTGTACTTTTCTTGCAGTGATCTCCTTCTGAGAATGGGCTACTCTATAGGCTGGTATGTAGATTGGCTTTGTGTTTGATATTTCCACTTCGAAAAATACGTTTTCTCTATTCTCTCAATACTCTCTCAAGACACACACACACACACACACACACACACACACACACACACACACACACACACACACACACACACACATATATATATATATATATATATATATATATATATATATATATATATATATATATATATATATATATATATATTACTAAAAGGACCTCATTCAAAGTGGATGGTATCTAATGGAGTTTTTTATTCAGAAAAAGTTACAAGCCTTCTTGGACAAACAGTCCACATTATCAAGTATCCGTACAATGAGCAGATGCGTAGTCCAGCTGTATTTATATGTGTGTGCTGGGTACTTTTAATCCTATAATCGCCTAGCTCCTCCTGTGTGACCCCCACCCCCTCGTGATTTTGGTCTTTCTCTGCCCCCTTCTTCTTCCAGGTGTCCGTCCGTTTTCCGTGCGTTCTCATGCGTTTTTCCTTCGTTTCCTTGCTACCGTGGAGCATACGATTTTTCTAGATATGCTGTCTTCAAAGCCGTTTCCGGTGTTCCCTGCCATCGTGTTGTTGGCTCAAGTTATGAAGGCGTTCTCTATAACCAGTCTAGATGTTTTGTTGGTGCTCCTGTACAGAAAACTCATATTTTCCCAGTCTATTCTGTGATCATTTTCCCAACAGTGTTTGGCAACTGCCAACGTCTGATTATAATGCCTTATGTTCTGCAGATGTTGTTTGCTTCGCTCTTTACATGATTTGCCAGGGAACTTTGATTTAGTCAAGAACATGTCTAAGAGACTCCTATGTAGGGATGAAGTGCTAGTGTTAGGATATGGCCTTAATTTTTGCATGAGGAACGAAATTCACGATTTCATTGAAACGTGTAGAAGCTTAAGGGAACTGGATAAGAACAAAAATGGGGATGAAGCAGCTTTTTGCAGGGGGGCCATGTGGGCGGGGATTAGGTCGAACAGATTCGTGTTTCCGGAGAGGTTACGTAAGGCCCTTGATAGATTAGGAAAATACAGGGACATGAAGATTTGTAAGGTAGACAAAGGGGCGGGGGTGGGGGGGGCGGTTGTAGTAATGGATGCCGTAGAATACGAGAATAAGTTAGAACAACTGCTAAACGATGAAAACACATATGAGGCTTGCAACAAAAAACTGGACATTAGGGGGGTACAGTGCAATTTTAACAAAAAAGTAAGGGAAGTGTTGACAAAAATCCACGACAAAACCAAGAGAAAAGAATTAGAACATAGAGTAAAATCAGTGGAAAGTCCAGAGATCCCATATATTTATGGTAGCCCTAAGATCCACAAGGAAGGGTGCCCGCTAAGACCGATCGTGTTATCGACGAGATCACTGCAGAGGAGGCTGGAGAAATTTCTTTCCAACATAATGGGAAAATGGGTAGACTTAGTATCCAAAGGGCGTTTAAAACATAACAGGAACCTGATGGACGAATTATCCAAAATTAACGTAAAAGACTGTAAATTTGTAAGTCTGGATGTAACTTCCCTGTTCACTAACGTACCAGTAAAGACGATGATGGAAATAATAAAAAAGAATATGGGGGGGGGTGTCTATACATGCGACATAGATCATGACGTTTTAATGAAACTGCTAACAGCGGCCCTCAGCGTTAATGTTTTCAAGTGGGGCGAAAACCATTATATACAAAAAAATGGCGTGGCCATGGGTTCAAATCTTTCACCAATTCTAGCTAATATCTTTATGGAATGGTTTGAAAAGGAATAGGTGGGCAAAGTAAATAAAGGGAACTTAAATATCGTAAAATGGGTAAGATACGTGGATGACATCTTGATTATTTACAAGGGAGAAAGGGGAGATCTACACAAGTTTTTAGAAAACATAAATAAACTAAATGGACACATCAAGTTCACAATAGAAGAAGAGAAGGAGGGAGAAATTCCTTTCTTGGATGTCCTGGTCAAGAGGGAAGGGGAAAATTTAAAATTCAAGGTATATAGGAAGAAGACACACACCAATTCATACATACATAGGTTCTACAGTCATAGGAAAGAAATAAAAAATAGGATTAATGACAGGGTTGGCCATCAGGGCTTATAGGATTTGCAGTCCCGAATTTTTAGACGAGGAGCTGGATTACCTGAGGGAGAGTTTTAGGAGATTAGGCTACCCTAAGTATTGGTGGGAGTGGGCACACATCAAAGCAAGGAAAAACTATTTTGAGGAGAGGGAAAGGATAGAAAAGGAACATTTGGTAGGAAAGAAAACAATTACAGTTCGGGACAACAACTCTATTGCACCCATCACCAGAAAGCTAAATAATTTCAAATTGATAGGCAGCTACAAAAACACCATTAGGAATAAAATAGTTAAAAAACAAAAAGTCGGTAGAGGGGGAAGAGATTAGAGGGGGGGTATATATGGCAGCGTGTCTAGACTGTGAAGAAGGGTACTATGGCGAAACTGGCAAATCATGTAAAGAGCGAAGCAAACAACATCTGCAGAACATAAGGCATTATAATCAGACGTCGGCAGTTGCCAAACACTGTTGGGAAAATGATCACAGAATAGATTGGGAAAATATGAGTTTTCTGTACAGGAACACCAGCAAAACATCTAGACTGGTTGTAGAGAACGCCTTCATAACTTGCGCCAACAACACGATGGCAGGGAACACCGGAAACGGCTTTGAAGACAGCATATCTAGAAAAATCGTCTACTCCACAGTAGCAAGGAAACGAAGGAAAAACGCAAGAGAACGCACGGAAAACGGACGGACGGACACCTGGAAGAAGAAGGGAGCAGAGAAAGACCAAGATCACGAGGGGGTGGGGGTCACACAGGAGGAGTTAGGCGATTATAGGATTAAAAGTACCCAGCACACACTAAATACAGCTGGACTATGCGTCTGCTCATTGTACGGATACTTGATAATGTGGACTGTTTGTCCAAGAAAGCTTGTAATTTTTTCTGAATAAAAAACTTCATTTGATACCATCCAGTTTGAATGAGGTCCTTTTAGTAATTCTACTAATGCACAGAACAATTGTGTATGTGATAAAGTTAATATATATATATATATATATATATATATATATATATATATATATATATATATATATATATATATATATATATATATATATATATATATACATACATATATATATATATATATATATATATATATATATATATATATATATATATATATATATATAATATATATATATATATATTTATATATATATATATATATATATATATATATATATATATATATATATATATATATATATATATATATATATATATATATATATATATATATATATATATATATATATATGTGTGTGTGTGTGTGTGTGTGTGTGTGTGTGTGTGTGTGTGTGTGTGTGTATGTGTGTATGCATGTTTGTATGTATGAATGTATGTATACGTAAGTGAATGTTTGGATTCCCTCGTGACATCACTGAGCTCTGATATGGGCATGCAGAGCCTCAGGGGCACGCGCTCTGAGAGACGCCAAGGGTATTCATCAGTGAGTGACCTTGAAAGGAAAGCAAGCAAATGCCCTCCCCCCCCTCCCCCCCTCAACACACTGGTGATGACGTTATGTCCATTGTGCTGTCAATCTCGCCTTGCACTTGAGGTTTGCTTGCATCAAGTTCTGGAACCCTCCTCTGTACCTAGTGGAGAGAGAGAGAGAGAGAGAGAGAGAGAGAGAGAGAGAAAGTCAAAGCTGAAAGACAAATCAGTGAGACTTCTTGAGATTGCTTTATTGTTTTTTCTCTGTTGAAGTTAATTTTATTTCGCCTTCTTCTTCTTCTTCTTCTTCTTCTTCTTCTTCTTCTTCTTCTTCTTCTTCTTCTTGACGATCTTTGCGTTTAGGGAACTTTTGCCGAAGAAGAAATAAGGGGAAATTCTCTAGAAACAACTCTGGGGCAACCCATCATCAGCACTTGAGGGACTGCATATGTGCCACTTCTCTCATGAGCCTTTCTAAGCGCCCTCTTTGCTGTCTGTCACTCTTTCACACTTCCTTTTCTTGCAGAAGCCCTGCCATACACACACACACACACTTACACACATATGTTTATATATACATACAGAGAGAGAGAGAGAGAGAGAGAGAGAGAGAGAGAGAGAGAGAGAGAGAGAGAGAGAGAGAGAGAGAAAGTCCCCCAAAGACACAAGATGAGAGGCAAAGACAAAAAAGGAAGCTCAAAAGTAATTAAATAATGAACATAATTGATTAAATAATGGATTCATAGATAAAATAAATCTTGAAGGAAATCTGTCAGGGCTGAAATCCTCGAGCGTCGTCGGCGGCGGAATGCCTGTCTGTCTGTCTGTCTGTCAGTCTGCGTCTCCACAGACAGCAGGATTTTCTTTATCTGTTTTGTTCATTGTCGAGGAAGCGTTGAAGATCTGGTCTTGCAATTCTACGTCTTTATTCCTCCATATTTCCTTCAAAGTTGGCAACTGCAGTTGCATGAGTCAAAGCAAATCAGTTGCAACAAGTGTCTGTGCATGAACGAGCAAACAAACCTATGACTGCATATGTATGCATGTGTAGCTACTCGCGAAGGTGACCTTTGAAAAGTTGGTCGGCTATTCGAGGGTCCATTTCGACTATACACAGCATGTAGGAAAATGCTGAACCATTCGCATACCACAAGGGTCGCAGAGGCTCCTTGGTGATAAGACCAAGAGGCGTAAAAAGTGCGGTTTCAGCTTAAAACGTTCTAGAAGGTGAACGGTTATAAATTCCGGTTTTGAAGAAAGCATTCAAGCAATGTACGTGTGTGTACATGTACTTCGTGAGGCCTTGGAGTACA
>JANJGK010004029.1:2500-70773 GCA_039081455.1 Macrobrachium rosenbergii | reverse complement strand
TGAGAATGAACAAGGAACATTATATTCATATATATATATATATATGTATATATACACATTTACATATAAATACATATATATATTATATATACATATACATATATATGTATGCATACATATATATGTGTATGTATGTATGTATGTATGTTATATATATATATATATATATATATATATATATATATATATATATATATATATATATATATATATATATATATATATAATATATATATATATATATATATATATATATATATATATATATATATATATATATATATATATATATATATAATATATATATATATACATACTTATACAGTATATATATATATATATATATATATATATATATATATATATATATATATATATATACAGTATATAATATATATGCATATATATATATATATATATGCGTATATATACAATATATATGCATATATAATCAAGTGGGGTAAAAAAAATATCGTTGTTTTTTGGGGCAAAAAAAAGCATGCCCCATTTTTTCCCCTTTACTACATATTGGCCTGCAGTTGATATGAATAGATAGGCCTGCTTGTGATCTATCTCTCAGTGGTAAAATTCGCAACCGGTCTGGAACTGGTCAGTGAAGATTGACAGTTCAAGTCAAAAAGGTGAAAATCACTGCAAAAAAGGTTTCAAGTGACTAATACAACTTTTCCACTACGCACTTTATTTTTTTAATAAAACCTACCATTTTGTGTGTGTAAACTGGCAGTAGATCCGCCAACACAATGCAGTATAGTAAATTTGTAAGAAATCCACGGTGGGATGGATATAGGTTTGTTTTTTTTTTCACCCAAGAATAGGCCAGTTTAAGCACATGCGGTTTTTTGCCCTCCCAAATTTTCTTTTTGTGTTCAGGTGCCATTTTCAGTCTTCACATCTTCAATACATCTGTGAGCATAACTTCGCTTATTTTCAGGTGGCTATGAGGATTTTCAATGGCATTTTTGTGCCTTTTACTTTTACCCCTGTTGTTTTTATTTCCCCGTTTTCTCTATTAATTTATATTTATGGCTTATATATTACATTATTTTAAAAATATATATTGTTATATTATGATTAGCTATATTATGTTATATTAACATTATTTTTCTTTTATGCTTTGTAAAAATATGTAAGTTTCTCCCATAAATTATGAAAGAAAATCTGATGACCAGAGAAAACTGGTTCATTTGTTTATAGTGTGCTAGTACCGCCGCCCCCCCCCCCGCCCCCATGTGCTTTGGTTACAAGAGACTGACGTTGTGCCACAGGTATGGGACAGTTTTTTTTTTTTTTTTGTAATATGCAAACATAGTCCGGAATTATGCACCCACACCGAAGTTATACACACCAACATCCATTTCAAAAGCAGTTGAAGAGGTATTGGCAGGTGCATCTGCCCCAACTATTGAACTTGCAATAAAGAACATTTCCATATTAAAGTTGCCTGCACACACTACTGATGTCCTTCAACCATTGGATGTAGCTTGTTTTGGACCTCTGAAGTCCTACTATGAAAAAGCTCTGACAGAACACGTGCACCAGACAGGAGCACGACAGCGCTGCGTCAAGCGGACTTTGTTAATCTGGTTGCAGGAATCTGGAGAAATGGTCTGAGTGCAAAGAACATTAAGGCAGGATTTGAGGCAACTGGAATTTACCCTGTCAACTCTGCTAAGTATATAATCCAGCGGCTTGACAAGGTGAAACTGAAGACATATGAACAGTGGAGGTCAGCTGGGTCACCAGTAGACAGTGACGGACTACCTAAGCTTGATGAACTTCAGCCAGAACAGTATGGAGAAGTACACTCACCACCTTCTTCAGAGCCATCCACCTCTCAAGAAAAACCTACACAGCCAGAAGAAGCAACACCACTGCCAGGTTCTGTAGGGACAACACCAAGCTCTGCATCAACATCAACACCAAGCTCTGCATCAGCTGCTTCTGAGGATGGAGTGAAAACGCCTGCAAGAAGAGCTTTGTGGAATGGCAGCCACCAGAGTGCTGAAAGTGATGCACACAGCATCGGTTACTGTGTACCAGACAATGCGAAATCACTAATGAGAGCACTCCAAAAGTATGCCCCACCAGGAATGCGTTATTCAATAATGCTAATGAATAGAGAAGATGAATCAACGTTTGATGCAGTTATAAAATCTCGTGGCCGTCCAAGCATTGCACCACCACAGACAAAAAGACATTAAATCTCTATGCATGGTGCCTTTGTTACTGATGCAGAAGTGTGAAGGCAAACCTAGAAAAGGAAGAAACAAGATGAAGAAAAAATGTGTGCAACATGATCACGAAAGAAAGGAAAGACAGTACTAGAGCATGAATCATCAGATTCTGAGGAACGTTACCCTGATGAACCTGAGGAACGAAATAAAGGAAAGAGGGCACGTGAAGAAGCATCAGTTTCTGATGGAAGTGATCTTGTTGAACCAGAGGTTATGTCATCAGCTGAGTTAGATGTTTCTAACAGAGGAAAACTGGAAACCAGTGTACAGTATGTGGGTCAGTGCAGCGTTCTTTTATAGCACAAAAATTACCAGACTGTGACAAGATTGCTGTAGATGAATTCTATGCAGTATTGTTTCTACAGCCTTCAATGTACTACTGGGGTAAAGTCCTCAAAATGTTTAGGGAAGATGTGTCAAGCCACATTATAGATGTTGAATTTAAATTTATGCACCAAAAAACAATCACATCAACCCCATAAAAGGTTACATGGGACTGGCCAAGTGAGGATGGCATATGTACTGTAAAAGTAACCCAGATATTCATGGGGCTAAACGAGCCAAATCTTCACAAATCTGGATTTTTATTTCAAGATGAACCAGAGACATATGGTCGGTACAAACTCATCAGTAGATACGGCATCCCCTCTTCCAAAAAATTTAATAAATAATGGTTCCATGTAACAGTATCTATCTATCTATCTATGTATCTATCTATCTATCTATCTATCTATCTATATATATATATATATATATATATATATATATATATATATATATATATATATATATATATGTTATGTGTGTGTGATCTTATTTGGAATTAAGAATTTTTTGATGTTTGAAGGAGCTGTTACATACCAGCATATAAACAAAATGTGTTTTTTTCCGTTTCAAGAAGTTTTATACTTTTATACATTTTGAGTGTATGAACCAGCTGTGTGTGTCATATAGGAGTTAAGCTGAAGAAAACAGTGATCTAGGTACTGCCCATATAAGTAAATAAGTGATTATTCTTTTCCCCTTGTGTTGTTTTTTCCCCATTATCCGGGAAAATAAAATTTTCATTTACTTCCTTTTATAGCATATAAACATGTATATAAATATAAAGTACTTTATGTTAAGTTAATGCTTGTACATCAAGCTATATGAGGGCCACAATGTTTGATATACTACCCATTTATTAAAAAACTGAATGAAAAATGACTGAAAACTGTTGTTTTTGTCCCACTTTACTATATATATGCATATATATGTGCATATACAGTATTTACTTATGTATATGAATGAATTTTTATCACATCACCGTGATTCATATACAAGCATTAAGCTACAAACGTCGTTTAATATCGAATTAGCTCTACCTCGGAAATAATATATTTTCATATATGGTACCTGAAGGGAAATTTTCTAGTTGATAATAAGTTCATCATCTCATGGGCTCGAACCACCGCAGACAAGAACTCAGGAGTAGAGTGACGCAATTTTAACCACACGGCCAAGCTCGCCGTTGGGTGAGCCGGTAAAGCTGCAGACTGTCACTCGATGGGCAGGAGTTCAATTCCCGCCGCCGGCTGATGAAGAGTTAGAGGAATGTATTTCTGGTGATAGAAATTCATTTCTCGCTATAACGTGGTTCGGATTCCACAATAAGCTGTAGGTCCCGTTGCTAAGTAACCAATTGGTTCTTAGCCACGTAAAATAAGTCTAATCCTTCGGGCCAGCCCTCTCTAGGAGAGCTGTTAATCAGCTCAGTGGTCTGGTAAAACTAAGCTATACTTAAAAAACTAAGGTATACTTAACTTTATTAACCACACGACATATATATAATCTATATATATACATATATATATGTGCATATATGTATATATATGCATATCCATATTTATATGTATACATATGCATATATATATATGCATACATACTGTATGCATATATATATATATATATATATATATATATATATATATATATATATATATATATATATATATATATATATATATGTGTGTGTGTGTGTGTGTGTGTGTGTGTGTGTGTGTGTGTGTGTGTGTGTGTGTGTGTGTGTGTGTGTTGCAGTCAAAAGTCAAGTCAAAGGAGTTTCAGTTAAAAGTGAAGCCTAAAGAAAGTTCAGTCAAAAGTTGAGTCAAAGGAAGTTCAGTCAAAAGTTGAGTCAAAGGAAGTTCAGTCAAAGGAAGTTCAGTGAAAAGTTAAGTCAAAGCAAGTTCAGTCAAGAAGCTAAGTCAAAGGAAGTTCGGTCATAAGTTAAATCAAAGGAAGTTCAGTCATAAGTTAAGTCAAAGGAAGTTCAGTCAAGAGGTTAAGTCAAAAGTCATGTCAAAGGAAGTTCAGTCAAAAGTTAAGTCAAAGGAAGTTCAGTCAAAAGTTAAGTCAAAGGAAGTTCAGTCAAGAAGTCAAAGGAAGTTCAGTCAAAAGTTAAGTCAAAGGAAGTTCTGTCAAGAAGTTCAGTAAAAAGTTAAGTCAAAGGAAGTTCAGTCAAAAGTTAAGTCAAAGGAAGTTCAGTCAAGAAGTTAAGTCAAAGGAAGTTCAGTCAAGAAGTTGAGTCAAAGGAAGTTCAGTCAAGAAGTTGAGTCAAAGGAAGTTCAGTCAAGAAGTTGAGTCAAAGGAGGTTCAGTCAAAAGTTAAGTCAAAAGAAAGTTCAGTCAAAAGTTGAGTCAAAGGAAGTTCAGTCAAAGGAAGTTCAGTGAAAAGTTAAGTCAAAGCAAGTTCAGTCAAGAAGCTAAGTCAAAGGAAGTTCGGTCATAAGTTAAATCAAAGGAAGTTCAGTCATAAGTTAAGTCAAAGGAAGTTCAGTCAAGAGGTTAAGTCAAAAGTCATGTCAAAGGAAGTTCAGTCAAAAGTTAAGTCAAAGGAAGTTCAGTCAAAAGTTAAGTCAAAGGAAGTTCAGTCAAGAAGTCAAAGGAAGTTCAGTCAAAAGTTAAGTCAAAGGAAGTTCTGTCAAGAAGTTCAGTAAAAAGTTAAGTCAAAGGAAGTTCAGTCAAAAGTTAAGTCAAAGGAAGTTCAGTCAAGAAGTTAAGTCAAAGGAAGTTCAGTCAAGAAGTTGAGTCAAAGGAAGTTCAGTCAAGAAGTTGAGTCAAAGGAAGTTCAGTCAAGAAGTTGAGTCAAAGGAGGTTCAGTCAAAAGTTAAGTCAAAGAAAGTTCAATGAAGAAGTTCAGTCAAGAAGTTAAGTCTAAGCAAGTTCAGTCAAAAGTTAAGTCAAAGGAAGATCAGTTAAGAAGTTAAGTCAAAGGAGTCAAAGGAAGTTCAGACAAAACTTAAGTCAAAGGAACTCAGTAAAGAAGTTCAGTCAAAAGTAAAGTCAAAGGAAGTTCAGTCAAGAAGTTAAGTAAAAGGAAGTTCAGTCAAGTTAAGTCAAAGGAAGTTCAATCAAGAGGTTCAGTCAAGAAGTTAAGTCAAAGGAAGTTCAGTCAAAAGTTAAATCAAAGGAAGTTCAATCAAGAAGTTCAGCCAAAAAGTTAAGTCAAAGGTAGTTCAGACAAAAGTTGAGTCAAAGGAAGTTCAATCAAGAAGTTCAGTTAAGAAGTTAAGTCAAAGGAAGTTCAGTCAAGAAGTTCAGTCAAAAGTCACGTCAAAGGAAGTTCAGTCAAAGGTCAAGTCAAAGGAAGTTCAGTCAAGAAGTTCAGTCAAAAGTCAAGTCAAAGGAAGTTCAGTCAAGAAGTTCAGTCAAAAGTCAAGTCAAAGGAAGTCCAGTCAAGAAGTCAAATCAAAGGAAGTTCAGTCAAAAGTTAAGTCAAAGGAAGTTCAGTCAAGAAGTTCAGTCAAAAGTTAAGTCAAAGGAAGTTCAGTCAAAAGTTAAGTCAAAGGAAGTTCAGTCAAGAAGTTCAGCCAAAATGTTAAGTCAAAGGTAGTTCAGACAAAAGTTGAGTCAAAGGAAAGGAAGTTCAGTCAAAAGTCACGTCAAAGGAAGTTCAGTCAAAAGTCAAGTCAAAGGAAGTTCAGTCAAGAAGTTCAGTCAAAAGTCAAGTCAAAGGAAGTTCAGTCAAGAAGTTCAGTCGAAAGTCAAGTCAAAGGAAGTCCAGTCAAGAAGTTCAGTCAAAAGTTAAGTCAAAGGAAGTTCAGTCAAGAAGTTAAGTCAAAGGAAGTTCAGTCAAAAGTTAAGTCAAAGGAAGTTCAGTCAAAAGTCAAGTCAAAGGAAGTTCAATCAAGAAGTTCAGTCAAGAAGTTAAGTCAAAGGAAGTTCAGTCAAAAGTTAAGTCAAAGGAAGTTCAATCAAGAAGTTCAGTCAAGAAGTTAAGTTAAAGGAAGTTCAATCAAGAAGTTCAGTCAAGAAGTTAAGTTAAAGGAAGTTCAATCAAGAAGTTAAGCCAAAGGAAGTTCAGACAAAAGTTGAGTCAAAGGAAGTTCAGTCAAGAAGTTGAGTCAAAGGAAGCTCAGTCAAGAAGTTAAGCCAAAGGAAGTTCAGACAAAAGTTGAGTCAAAGGAAGTTCAGTCAAGAAGTTGAGTCAAAGGAAGCTCAGTCAAGAAGTTAAGCCAAAGGAAGTTCAGACAAAAGTTGAGTCAAAGGAAGTTGAGTCAAAGGAAGTTCAGTCAAAAGTCGAAGTCAAAGGAAGTTCAGTCACGAAGACGACAAATGAGACGCATTCCCGAGGAAATCTCGGGTCGTCACTCCCCCAGCAACAAAAACCAGAAAAAAAAAATTTATATATATATATATATATATATATATATATATATATATAAATATATATATATATATATATATATATATATATATATATATATATATATATATATATATATAATTCAGAATGAGAGAGGAACGAACGACCTACCTCTCCCTCGGCCGTTGACGGGAGATTTCCTCTTGGAAGTCGGGTCTTCCAGTTGCCTGGCGCTGAATGCCTGTAATCAATGAAGATCGGGTTCAGTATATCGGTTTCAGCAAGAGAAGGAGATTGATAATGTCATATATAAAACTAATACTGAAACTGAAGTTCAATGTCCTATATTATTAAATGGCATACATATGAAGGAACGACTTTTACCATAAGTCATAAAAAAAAAAATGCAGAAACGTCGGCCAGCAACATTAACAAGAAAATTATCTATTAAACTAAATCACTCAATAGCAAGGAAACACGGAAATGTAGCCATGGAATCAAAACGGGAATAAAGACGTCTTGATAGTCCTGGAATACAGTACATAAATGTATAAAAATTATACAAAAAATACAACGTAGTTTTTTGTAATTGTATTGATGACAGTTAAGGCCGTTTGTCAGTTATTCTCAAAAATAAATTATCTTATTGAAATTGATTCTGTCTCGCAACAACCAAACTCAACCCGTAACATGAACCTGGAGGAACTCTATGAGGAATAAGCATTAAATTAAATCAAAATGAATTCTTCGGTACATATAGCCGTGAAGATTATTTATAGATCAAAGATGCAGAGGCGATGACAACGGCACTCTGCAATTACATGGATGATCAATAAATATTATTATGTGGATGAACAGAAGTTACTCAACCGTAATATTATTTAACAAGTAAATAATGTGGTGTTTTATGTACAGCCTACAAAGCTGTATGAAACTCTCAGCCACGGCCCGGTGATGGCCTGTGCTGTTGGAACTTACAGCGGTTCCAGACGCATGATTATGGCTAACTTTAACCTTAAATAAAATAAAAACTACTGGGGCTAGAGGGCTGCAATATGCTATGTTTGGTGACGGGAGGGTGGATGATCAACATACTAATTTGCAGCCCTCTAGCCTCCTCAGTAGTTTGTAAGATCTGAGGGCGGACAGAAAAAAGCGCCGAGGGACAGACAAAGCATCTCAATAAACTAGAAACTGCCACGTGGAAATGCTCATCATATCTCCTAATTTAATGTAACAACGTTTATTGGATTACAAAGTATATATTCCGTACTCTGTTCCAATGAATTGCATAATATTACCATTTACAACTCTCGTGCAAAGCCTCCATATTAACATGAAAGTAAAATGGATGATACGAGCGAATAATGAAGAAGCACTTTGTAGCGAGACGCGTTCATTAGTCTACTACTCTCTTGGGTATTGTTACTTTTACAGTGTGTAAATTACCTGTTTCTTATCACTAAAGAATGTTCCCGTGCATATACAGTAGACTACAGGCCTATATACGTTTTTAAGATGCAGCAGGCATCTTTATTTGACACAAAGTGACACTTAAATGTTCACACGTATAAGGAACCACAATAGTAGGCCTAGACTGGTTGCGAAGTAGACGTATATATAGATATATATAAATAATAGGAAAATAGGATTCACATATTAAGACCTCTGACGCGGAGAGAGAGAGAGAGAGAGAGAGAGAGAGAGAGAGAGAGAGAGAGAGAGAGAGAGAGAGAGAGAGAGAGAGAGAAACGGCAACACGGAGGTTACCTCAGTGACCCGTAATACTTAGAATACCAGAGGCTATCGTTCATAATGTAAAATATTCTAATATTAAAATAATCATTGGATAAACGAGACATCCTATTAACTGTTGTTTAGTATCATGTACACATGCGCCACCGGGGTCTAAGCGATGTCAGGCAGGGCAGCCGTTCGAGGCTACGGTCTATACCCCAACGCCAAATCAAAGTCCTTCAAAAAGAAGGCATCGTGCTCACCCCATATAAAAAATGGGAAAAAACACGTTAAACGAAGAAGAAGAAGAAGAAGAAGAAGAAGAAGAAGTATGATGATGTACATACTGGCTTACCATTTCAAACAGTCGTGTATTTAAGCAAACCTGTTAAAATGACCGTTAATGCATAACAAAAGCTATCTGTAGCGTGACGTATTAATCACCACTCTCTTTGATCATATTTTGCAACACGAACAAGGAGCATGCACGCAATTGCTCAAGAACCAGAGGTGTACGTACAACCTTGCGTGGGATGTGCGTGCATGCAGATGGGCCTATATTCTCCTGTAAGACAAAGGCATCTTCAACACACTACAACATTTACGTTGTACAAATGTAACGCTCTGGTGCTTACGGGAGCGCCTACAACGCTACCCGGTACACGACTTACGTCGTGGAGTGAAAAGTGGGGTCGCGGGGAAATGTTTCTTTGTAAAAATCGATACGCCCAAACTATAACTGATATAGGCTTCTGGTTTGTTTTAGGGTGTCGGCAAATGGTTGACTTTTTTCCTAAAGCAATCAGAAAATCTTTGCAAGGCTTAGAAATAACAAAAAAGACGTGGTGAACGTGAAATTTTAAAGGAAAATCGTTATTTTTTTTTAAATAATCATGAACAATATAATAATCAGGTTTGGGGAGTTTATTTTATATGTAAATTGTGAGGAAATGTTTGAACTTTTATGTAGAAGCAATCATTTTGATTTAAATGTGTTTGCTAATTAGCTGTTACCGATTAAAAAATGCTATTTTTTTACGGAGTACAACTTTCAGATTTTCCAACCTACTTATGTTGTCGTTTCGTATCGTAACCTAAGTAAGGAATAAAGATAGAGAAAAAAATTAAAGGTGGCATTAGAAAGTTGAATAAATTTGGTATAAAAAGCACAAAAGAAAGATATAAGTATAGTTAGAATAAAATTGAGCAACTGTCGTTAGATTACGGACAATCTTTTTTTTTCCGAAGAAAATACTTTAGAAACGTTGATATTTTTACATTTGGCTGTTCAGCACGATAAAGAACAAGGAATGGCCGTTCGAATGATATATAATACATGCACACTGAAGTTATTTACAGATGCACAAACAGGCGTACAAAAAATTATCTACGCATGCATAAATTCCGGCCGAACTACCGCGCTCAAACTCGTATATATATACGCTGGCATTTTTCGTAATTTCTCGGTAATAAATAATGCAAGAAAAAAGTTAAAACTGCGATGGAAAGCTGAACAAATTTCCTATATATATATTATCTAAATTGAATAGGTGTTCCCAGTAAATAATTGAGCAATTGAAGCTCAAAGACGAAAGTTTTGATTTTTTTACGTAAAGTCAATTGTTCGCTAAAACTTTATATATAGAAACGCAGATTTTTTTACATTTTGCCGTTCAGCATGATAAAGTACAAGGAATGGCCGTTCGAATGATATATAATACATGCACATTGAAGCTATTTAGAGATGCACAAACAGGCGTTCAAAAAATTATTCACGCACTCGTTAACCCTAGGCCGAACTACGCAGCTCGACTGGGTTTTCGACTCATATTTACGCTGACATTTTTCGTAATTACTCGGTAATGAATAACGCTAAGAAAAAAGTGGATATTGCAATGGTAAGCTGAATAAATTTTATATCAATAGGCCACATAAAAGCAATAATTAGACCGTAAAAGCATGAACAAGCTAACAGGTTTCTGAAATAAAATATCTCGGACGTGGGAGAGAGAGAGAGAGAGAGAGAGAGAGAGAGAGAGAGAGAGAGAGAGAGAGAGAGAGAGATCCGAGTCTAATCATAATGATCAGAACTTCTATTTTCGTGAGAGAGAGAGAGAGAGAGAGAGAGAGAGAGAGAGAGAGAGAGAGAGAGAGAGAGAGAGAGAGAGAGAGGTTCAGGGTTCAGACGCAGCGGCGGTGCGAGTGGCGAACGTGAATGGAACGTGTATGCAGCTGAGAGCCAGCGACGCCTACTTCCAGATTTGAAACAGAACGCAATAAGATACATTTCAGGTATAGGAGTGTGCAACTGTGCATGCACAAGTCTCCTTTGGTTATTATATAACCGTTTATGCAACCAGACTCGTATCAAATGGATCGATTTGTTATTAGAAAGGGTGTCATCATCCCTATTACTGTACGGTATTCGGGCACCAAAGCCTTCTTGTTCAGGCGACAAAAAACACAAAAAGGCGACGAACTCATTATATCTGAGGTTTTGAATAAGCTTAGCTTGGTCGACAGTCGTCACCTGAGTACAGAGGCTCTTACTCCTCCTCCTCCTAACCCCTCCCGTCAACTGGTGTAGCCTAATTTGGGCTTATTTCTTTATATTTGGTGTTATTTCATGGCTCCTCCTCCTCCCCCGTCCCCCCCTCCTCTGCATCAAAAGAATTGGTCAGAAATACTGAACCTGCTGATCGACCATTTTGTGCGTCTTGCTAACATTCTCACGAGAAAACCCATATGATATGGTGACCCAAAACACAATGACGCCTATGAAAAGGAATCGCCTTCGAAAAGACACTGAGACTGATTTTGTGTGCTCTCTTCTGCTTAACGTTATTCTCCTTATCATTTAATATTTGCAGGGCTGTGCTGTGCAAAAGAAGGGAAATTGACCGGTGGTGACAACGCACCGACGCTGCAGTCCAAGCTGTGGCTGCACAGCAGTCCTGGTGACTCGGTGTAACAGCTGAGCTTGGCCACACGCTCTGTTCAACAATATAAGAGAAATACGAAGCATTTATTTACCTTAATTTCCAAAGGAAGACGCTACACAAAGACAATTGCCCACGGTGGACGATGAAAGTTACGCGTAGTAGCTACAACGGTCACTTCGACAGGAATGACTGACTGACTGTCCTGTCCTCTTCATGTAGGCCGTGACGTCATGACAAAGAAAGCAGCAGGGAGGCCATCTGTCGGTGCTCTGAAGAAACACCGTTTTAGTGAAAGAAGCTTCCTCCTCATGTCTCGCTTTGATGTTTTTTGAATCTGTACATCAACTGATTCTAACTATTACGATACTCTAATGCACAGGCCTCTACCGAAGAGGGGGGAGCGGTCGGGGGTCGAACGACCCCCTACAAAATTTCTGGAAGTCCATATTTACTGTGACTATCCTTTTCATTGAAATGTACTTATAAAGTAACAAATAACAATCTTTTGTTATTGGCAAGTCTTCTTTTATAATTTTTTCTTACTAAACATTAACATCATTCTTTAAAAGCAGAAATACAAGAGTGATAATAGGAATATGATATAGGCCACCATATTTGTAGATTTAATAGAGAAACGATCATTTTAAAGCTGTGGTACGATAATCTGGTCAGAGAAATTTGAAACATTGCAGCATGGCTGCCGAAACGTGGAACTGACGTCATCGAGACGGCTAATCGGCTCCACATCTTGACCAAGTGTGGAATGTGGAGACTCAATAATACCTTTCCGGGGCCAACATGAAAGAAGAGAGGCTGTCCTCACTGGCATTAATTCACACTAATTACAACATGCCGATTGATTTGGATAAAGCTGTGGATATTTTTTTCTAAGCTTCACCCAAGATGACTAGAGCTCGTATACGTTTTCACATGAGCTTTATAGTGTTTCGTTGTTTTTGAGTATAAAAGAACGTGTGAGTTACTTTTCTTTCATTATGAAACTAATTTATGTAATCATGTGGCCAACATATTAAAGGAAATTCCTTTCATCCTACATTATCCTACATCATTGTTACCTGTTACTTGTGTTTGTAGTTTATTATTTGTACAAATATTTGAAGTATGCTTACATTTTATATTTTCATTTGTAGGTGCGTTTGAAAATTTTCAAGTGTAACTATACATAGTAATTGCAGTTCCTCATTTTTTATTTCTAAATTTTGTTTATTTTTTTATTGCATCACATACATACTCTTTCGAATGCTTATTAATTATTGTCGTTTAAGTCAAAGTATATAACATAATACATAAAGTAATATATTATTGTTAACATATTAAATGAATCAATCAATAAATCTGAAAAAAAATATTATTTAATTTCAGTGCAAACTTTCAACATTATAAGTAAAATTCTATTAACCAAAGTCAGTACTCTGAATCACATCTAATCGGGTAGAAGGGCATAGACGCATGCCCAGTTTTTCTTCTTAATATAACTAAAATGACATTTTCAAGTATTTCATCCTGTATATACCTATATGTGCAATGACATATATAGACGACAAGGTCCAGTTTTGGGAAAAACAACCCCCCCCCATAAAAAAAACTCTGGGTACGGGTCTGATGCATTCAAGTTCAAAAGAGGCCAAGAAGAAATTGTTAACTATGTCACTGAAACAGCCATAATAAATGAATCCAGGTTTAGAAGAATAATATTATATTATATCAGATAAAAGACTAGATATTTGTAGACCAAATGTTGTCTTTAAAGCAGAGACATTTCGTCGACCATCTGACTTCATGGAAATGTTATTATAGTGCAGATTCACTAGACAGTCAGAAAGAGCAGAGTGCTTTTTCATTTAGTTTCCTCGAACGTGACTTTCTGATTTCTTCGTCTCCCTTCTTCTAATTGTAATAAAAAACTAATAATAAATATTTATAATTAGAAAGTTCATCAGTTTGAAAATCATGACAATTTCCTGTTGCTGCGAAAATTAAAATATAGTGGTTTGCCAGAGGGCACATTGCACACACAAACACACACACACACACACAGACACACACACACACACACACACACACACACACACACACACACACACACATATATATATATATATATATATATATATATATATATATATATATATATATATATATATATATATATATATATATATATATATATATATATATATATATATATATATATATATATAACTGAAACATTTGTTAATTTAGCAGTGTCCTCCCCCTCTCCTCCCCTCTTCCCTGTTCCATCCCCCTCCCCTCCCCCTCCCCTCCCCCTCGCCCTTCCCCTCCTGTCCCCCTTCCCCTCCTGTCCCCCTTCCCCCCTCCCCATCCTCCTCCCCTCCCCCTCCACCTCCCATTTCCTCTTCCCCCAATCCCATGCCACACCCCTCCCTTCCCCTTACACCTCCCTTCCCCTCCCCTTACCCATCCCTTCCCCTCCCTTTACGCCTCCCTTTCCCTCCCCTTACCCATCCCTTCCCCTCCCCTTACCCCTCACTTCCCCTACTCTTTCCCCTCCCTTCCCTTCGCCTTACCCCTCACTTCCCCATTCCCCCTCCCTCTTCCTTCTCCCCTCCCATCCCCTCCCCTAACCCCATTCCCCCTCCCATTCTCCTTCCCTTCCCCCTCTCCTCCTCCCCTCAATCCCCTCTCACCCCCTCCACTCCCCATTCCCCCTTCCACTCGCCTTAACTCTTTCACCCCTTCCCTCTTACATTCCCCTCCCCTTCTCCTTTCCCTCTTCCCTCCCCCTCACCTTACCCCTCACTTCACCATCCCTTCCCCCTCCCCTCCACCTTCCCTTCCCTTTTCCTTTCCCTCTTCCCTCCCCCTCACCTTCCTCCTCTCCCTTCCCCTCCCCTTACCCCTCAATTCCCCTTCCCCTCACTTCCCCTCCCCATACCCCTTCCCCCTCCTCATCCCCCTCTCTTCCCTTCCCCTTCCCCCACATCATCCCCTCCCCATCCCCCTTCCCCCTCCTCATCCCCCTCTCTTCCCCTCCCCATCCCGCTCCAGTCCCCTCCTCATCCCCCTCACCTCCCCTCCCCTTACCCCTCACTTCCCCATCCCTTCCTCTCCCCATTCCCTCCCTTCCCCTCCCCTTCCCTACCCATCCCCCTCACTTCCCCTCCCTTCCTCTCCCCATTCCCTCCCTTCCCCTCCCCTTCCCTACCCATCCCCCTCACTTCCCCTCCCTTCCTCTCCCCATTCCCTCCCTTACCCCTCAATTCCCCTCCCCATCCCCCTCCCCTTCCCCCTCCATTCCCCTAACCTATCCCTCCCTTCCCCATTCCCCCTCCCTCTTCCTTCTCCCCTAACCCCATTCTCCTTCCTTCCCTCTACCCTCCCCCTCCCTATTCCCTCCCCTTCCCCCTCCATTCCCCCTAACCTCTCCCTCCCTTTCCCATTCCCCCTCCCTCTTCCTTCTCCCCTAACCCCATTCTCCTTCCTTTCCTTTCCCCTCCCCCCTCCCTATTCCCTCCCCTTCCCCCTCCATTCCCGTAACCTCTCCCTCCCTTCCCCATTCCCCCTCCCTCTTCCTTCTCCCCTAACCCCATTCTCCTTCCTTCCCCCTCCCCTCCCCTCCCCATTCCCTCATCCACTCCCCTTAATTTTTCCACCCCTTCCCTCTTACATTCCCCTCCCCTTCCCTTCCCTCTCCCCTTTCCTCCCCTTCCCTTCTCCTTTCCCTCTTCCCTCCCTTCCTCCTCTCCCTTCCCCTCCTAGCTCTTCCTTGGGAGAGTCGGTAGAGTTGTGGCCTAGCACTCGCTAGGCCCAAGTTCGACTCTCCGGCCGGCTAATGAAGAGTTAGAGGAGTTTATTTCTGGTGACAGAAATTCATTTCTCGCTATAATGTGGTTCGGATTCCACAATAAGCTATAGGTCTCGTTGCTAAGTATCCAATTGGTTCTTAGCCACGTTAAGTAAGTCTAATCCTTCGGGCCAGGAGAGCTGTTAATCAGCTCAGCGGTCTGGTAAAACTAAGGAAGGCCGGTGCTGCCCGTAGCCTTTGTAACTAATGTTGACATCTTTCTTTCTGCTCTGTTTGTTGCCAGAGTTTCATGTCGTTCATTTCATCGTCTCCTTCCATCATTTCTCCTACTTCTTCAACACAGTTTAGAAGAACATACGAGCACGTTTATTAATATTATATTACTAACGCTGCTACTCCTATTTTTATTATTCTTAATGAGTAATACACACGCACTATATATATATATATATATATATATATATATATATATATATATATATATATATATATATATATATATATATATATATATATATATATATATATAAAGTGCGATAAATTTTAGCTCTCTCGCCTGAGATTTATATTCATTTGTACAATGGACTCCTAGTTACATATGAATGATATGTAATGAGTGTTTAATGCCATTTTATGGAAGTTGTGTTGCATTACGCGTATCATGTTTCTTTGTTCGTTACGTTTTTCCAGACATATTTGCATATATTATTTTATTGCTCACTAGCATCAACCACTATCTGAGAAAATTCTCCATTTATTATCTTGTCTTTATCATATTCAAATGATTTCTTCTCTGTTTTCCGCCATTTTATAATCCACCGTTGTGTTATCCAGCAAATTGTCTTTGATCAGTTTTGAATGAGAAAACGTTTTTTATATAATAAATAGCAGCAGCAATGCCAGTGCCTCAATATTTCATTTGGGGGTCGATGTCTGTGTGAGACATAAATATTCCGTTTCTATTTACATTTCAGTTACCCCAATTTATATTTCAGTATGATTAAATTTTAAATGTGTTTTATTTTAAATAAGGTAAATTTTACAATTTGGAAGCAGGGAGATATAAAAATTATGCTCTTTTTCTAAAGTATTTAGAAATATATCCTTGGAGGTTGGGGGAGCGATTCGAGGAAGTGATGAGAGAGTCATATTTTAAGACTATCTTGTCCATGATAAGGACTTAATATCTTAAGACTATCTTGTCCATGATAAAGACTTAATATCTTAAGACTACCTTGTCCATGATAAAGACTTAATATCTTAAGGCTACCTTCTCCATGATAAAGACTTAATATCTTAAGACTATCTTGTCCATGATAAAGACTTAATATCTTAAGACTATCTTGTCCATGATAAAGACTTAACATCTTAAGACTATCTTGTCCATGATAAAGACTTAATATCTTAAGACTATCTTGTCCATGATAAAGACTTAATATCTTAAGACTATCTTGTCCATGATAAGGACTTAATATCTTAAGACTATCTTGTCCATGATAAAGACTTAACATCTTAAGACTATCTTGTCCATGATAAAGACTTAATATCTTAAGACTATCTTGTCCATGATAAGGACTTAATATCTTAAGGCTATCTTGTCCATGATAAAGACTTAATATCTTAAGGCTATCTTGTCCATGATAAGGACTTAATATCTTAAGACTATCTTGTCCATGATAAAGACTTAATATCTTAAGACTATTTGTCCATGATAAAGACTTAATATCTTAAGACTATCTTGTCCATGATAAAGACTTAATATCTTAAGACTATCTTGTCCATGATAAAGACTTAATATCTTAAGACTAGCTTGTCCATGATAAGGACTTAATATCTTAAGACTATCTTGTCCATGATAAAGACTTAATCTCTTAAGACTATCTTGTCCATGATAAAGACTTAATATCTTAAGACTATCTTGTCCATGATAAAGACTTAATATCTTAAGACTATCTTGTCCATGATAAAGACTTAATATCTTAAGACTATCTTGTCCATGATAAGGACTTAATATCTTAAGACTATCTTGTCCATGATAAAGACTTAATATCTTAAGACTATCTTGTCCATGATAAAGACTTAATATCTTAAGACTATCTTGTCCATGATAAAGACTTAATATCTTAAGACTATCTTGTCCATGATAAAGACTTAATATCTTAAGACTATCTTGTCCATGATAAAGACTTAATATCTTAAGACTACCTTGTCCATGATAAAGACTTAATATCTTAAGACTACCTTGTCCATGATAAAGACTTAATATCTTAAGACTATCTTGTCCATGATAAAGACTTAATATCTGAAGACTATCTTGTCCATGGTAAAGACTTAATATCTGAAGACTATCTTGTCCATGATAAAGACTTAATATCTTAAGACTATCTTGTCCATGATAAAGACTTAATATCTTAAGACTAGCTTGTCCATGATAAGGACTTAATATCTTAAGACTATCTTGTCCATGATAAAGACTTAATATCTTAAGACTATCTTGTCCATGATAAAGACTTAATATCTTAAGACTATCTTGTCCATGATAAAGACTTAATATCTTAAGACTATCTTGTCCATGATAAAGACTTAATATCTTAAGACTATCTTGTCCATGATAAGGACTTAATATCTTAAGACTATCTTGTCCATGATAAAGACTTAATATCTTAAGACTATCTTGTCCATGATAAAGACTTAATATCTTAAGACTATCTTGTCCATGATAAAGACTTAATATCTTAAGACTATCTTGTCCATGATAAAGACTTAATATCTTAAGACTACCTTGTCCATGATAAAGACTTAATATCTTAAGACTACCTTGTCCATGATAAACACTTAATATCTTAAGACTATCTTGTCCATGATAAAGACTTAATATCTTAAGACTATCTTGTCCATGATAAAGACTTAATATCTTAAGACTATCTTGTCCATGATAAAGACTTAATATCTGAAGACTATCTTGTCCATGATAAAGACTTAATATCTTAAGACTATCTTGTCCATGATAAAGACTTAATATCTTAAGGCTATCTTGTCCATGATAAAGACTTAATATCTTAAAGCTATCTTGTCCATGATAAGGACTTAATATCTTTAGACTATCTTGTCCATGATAAAGACTTAATATCTTAAGACTACCTTGTCCATGATAAAGACTTGATATCTTAAGACTATCTTGTCCATGATAAAGGCTTTGACACAACTCAGTATTAAGTCCAAGGCCAACACCTTCCTCACATAAAAGCAGCCCTACATGTGGTACATGGCCGATTGTGACGAAATCAGAAACATTTCAACTTTCCGAGACGATTTGACAAAACTAAATATGCTTTAACTTTCCGCGACTTCTTGTTATATTCATTATATATCTCTCTGTTTATTTCTCGTTATATTTCGTTGCAGTTTGAAAAATCTGAAAATACTTCAACTTTAGAGGCTTTTTTGACAAAACTGAAAGTATATCGACTTTTAGAGACACATTCTGTTTTTTATTTCAATTCATTTTAGGTAAAATTACGTTGTTATTTGACACGTCTGAAAATATTTCATCTTTTATAGATTTATTGTTTGCATTATACCAGTTACTTTACGTAGCTAAGTGCATATCTGAGCGATACCAAGACCAAAGAGCAGCTTGTTCCCAGCATCCAACACCCGTAAGTGAATACTGGAATGATTTTTTTTTTTCCATGTGAGTTTACTCTGAGAATCCCTTGACGAGAATGATTGCTGTAGGAGCAGGGAGCTTCGCAGGGAGCTGTGGAAGGCAGGTGATCGCATCTTATCTCAGCTGAGAGTGTTTGGGAAGCTTTTCACCTGTGATGTATATACGTAGCAGAATCACACAGCGTATCGAGTACTCTCATGCATAAGATTGCAGTGAGGGCATTGTCGGAAACTCCTTTTTGAAGGCGTTTACTTGACGCAGACTTCACCAAACGTGAATGACGAGATTCGAGAATGTTTCATTCATTCATCTTACGGGACCGGTTAATTGCTTGGTCCTTGCAAGAAAGACCTTTCAAATTCAAAGGAAAACAACAGAAGAATCACAACAACAAACGTATTAGTGTTTATGAAATTCCCTGTTCAGAATGTGACTTGAAATATTTATTCATTCCTATTTTCTTTCAGAAAACTTACTCAGAGTAACTAGTCAGAAAAAAAAAAAAACCCATCCGATTCAAACAGAAAGACCTTTAAAATGAATTTCATGAATCAGGTGATTTAGTGGCTTTAACTTTCTCTTAAAGACGGTATGAGGCAGTTAGTTGCAGAGGAAGGGACGCACCAGAATTAACAAGTAGAGAAAAACGCAGTTAAAGTTTGGCAATATTCAACATGCGATAACTTTTGAAAGAAAAGAGCTAGAAAGCTGCGGTTGGTCTTAAGAATGAGCTCATCTCTTCTGCTTTATGTGAAAAAAAAAATCCTGATTTTTTAATATATTCGCATTTTGAATATTGCAGAAAATAACTGCGTTTTTCTCCTTTTTTAAAATGCATTTATTAGGTTAAAAAACATTTTAAATTATGTTAATTTCTAAGACAAAAAAGGGTTTTATACGCATTATGTCTATCTAATATACATAGATTTTGTAGCATTTTTGTGCGCACAATATGCGCAAAAAGATTCCTAATGTGTTTTTTTTTTACAGCTTAAAATCACTTTAAATTTAGCTATATTCCTAAAATGTATCATTATACATTCGTTTCGTTCGATATTATGCAACTGTGCGCAATTTGCGCGTATGCGCGCCCCTAAAAGTGCCGCCAAAAAGTGGTTGCTACCGAAAAATCGATATAAAATACATTATTGTTTTAAAGTTTCGAGTTTTATTTTCCTACCTAGCATTATTATAAACATTTTAATACTATTTTGCACTTAATGACGTGCAAATCACTAATAATACAGGCGGTTACGAATGCCCCAAAGAGCCTGAGCTAAAGGTCAACGACCTTGGGAACCAATCAGCCGTTTGTTGCCTTTCTTCCGTGCCCACACTTAGCTTCTTCTCTTACGACAGGACATTAATGTGTGTTGGCTTTCATAAGCCCTCTTATCCAACACAGTCATGCAATAGTATTGTTTTTTCACTGCCTCCCTCTCGCCCCCAATAGCAGTTCGGGGTCCACCCACACAATTGGTGCATCTTTTTCAAGTTGCTTCGGCCGTCAGACCCCGTGATAAAAAATGAATCTCTATCCACCAGCAAAGACGCTCTCTGTTCAGCCAGCTACCTAGAAGGGGCCTGCGGCTATTCAGACTGCTGAATACGGCTGAAAAACAACAAGTCTGATTCAGACATCTTGTGTGTTGGGAAACCGACGCTCTGCTGCTGCATCGCTTCCCAGTTCTCAATAACTATAGGCCTAACCATCTGTGGCATCATGTCGATTTTGTACTGTGCTTGTTATCAAGCAATATTATTCGTTTTAAACAAACAACCAACTGCAGGTGAACACTCTGGTATTTTTACGTCTTAATCAAACAACCAACACAGGTGAACATTCTCAGATATTTTTTATTCAGACAAGGATGATTAAATTCTTTGGTATTAATTTTTTTTTACTGATCAAATAACAGTACTATTCAATGGTAATAAAGTTATTAAAAAACACAGCACGATATTATACCTTGTATAATAATAATAATAATAATAATAATAATAATAATAATAATAATAATAATAATAATAATAATAATAATTTTTTAAATGAATGTGATATAATAATAATCACAAAATTACAGAGGAATTGCCGAAAAACCCGTAGAGGCACTTGACACAACTAACCGTGTTGAGTTTAAAGGGACAGAATGCCGGGAAGGCTCCGCACGGGACGCTAGACAGCTGCTGATTGGCCGAGAGAGCCCCGAAACAGTAAGAGGCGCTCCCATTGGCTACTCACTTCCAACCTGTGAGCACTGAGCGAGGCGGACTGTGTGGGTGGCGGCGAATACCTCTCTCTCGCTGACTGACTTGCTCTTGCAGACGCTCGCCCGTCGCCATTCGCTAGATGCCAAAAGATCGCTTTACTCGAAGCGATTTTCGACCATTTTGCCGATGTCATGGAAGGGTTTGTGATGCGTTTTCAGAAACTATATAGGAAAACGTGTTAGCCTTCTCAAAGGAGCCATGAAATAACGTGTTTCACTCTTCCTATACCAACCCCAAGAGAAACTCCACCTAAGATCACCACTGCATTCGCTCTCCTCCGTTCTGAGTGCTCTTGTACCATGAACTTGTATTTATTTGATTGGGTCACTATGATTATAAGAAAACGCAGTCTACACGTAGAAAAGATAAAAAACGGCTGCCTTGTACAAAAGACGGCTTGCAAACATTGCCTCAAACATAACTAAACATGGCAACTTATCAATATATACTTAGAACTCATATTTCTGAGAATTTCCATTTGTTTATCTCAAAGGAAAAATGTGAGTAATATATTAAACAAGTGACAAAAGGTGACCTCGGAATGTCTAAATTCGTTGTTACCTAATCCATATATATATATATATATATATATATATATATATATATATATATATATATATATATATATATATATATATATATATATATATATATATATATATATATATATATATACATATATATATATATATATATATATATATATATATATATATATATATATATATATATATATATATATACGTATATATATATATATATATATATATATATATATATATATATATATATATATATATATATATATATATATATATAAATGGATGTATGTACGTGTGTGTGCAAGTGTGTGTGCAAGTGTGTGTTCCACTTACACTCTGAAACGCATTGAGCAATTTCAGCCAAACTTGGTATACATATGACTTACCCTCTGGAAAAGAACACTGCGGGGGTAAGACATCACTGGCACCAAAGGGGGGGGAGGTGTGGGAAGGGGGTGACGTGTAAAAATTACAGAAAACGACAGGGATTAGAGCCTAATCCATAGTTTTCGAGATCGCTGGGACGAATAGTGACGCTCCCAATGCCCTTCGAGTCCCGGGTCAGCCCCGATAGGGATGGGGGTGGGAGGGGTGAAATATAAAATGTTAAAATGCTGGGCAATGTAACTGAAGCAACTACCTTCACAGCAATGAGAGAGAGAGAGAGAGAGTTTGTTGTCGGTTGTCATTCACAGATTTCCCGGGCAGTTCTAGTACACAAATAAAAGCAGCAAGATCGTTCGGTGGCGGCAAACCCACGCCATGAGCAGCCAGTCCACCCCCAAGAAGAAGTTCCCTTCTTCCCAAAGTTGTAATCATTCCTCTCATTCCAAAAATTCAATGCCTCGTTGGCAACCACAAGGAACACCTTCAGGAAAACTTTCATAACAAATTGGTGTATAACTTTCTGTAGAATCCTCCTAATAAACGCACAAACCAGCTCACTAACATAGAAACAAACAAACAAACAAACCGAAAAAAAGTAACCTCTTTGTTGGAAGTGAAGGCAGCCAAGAAAAGGTGTCTGAACCAAGGCGAAAGCTGTCTAATCATCGCATAATGGAGGACTCTCTAATTAATGGGGGTTTGGAAATGCCTCAGGCCTTAAACTGGTTTTAATTTCATTTTCTTTTTCATTAAATCCCATTCCTTCTTTTTATTTTTTTAATGGTGGTTTTAACTGACTCTGTCCAATTCAGAGCTACAACGGAGAAAAAGACTGAGGGTGCTACACGCGCTCGAACAGTGATCGTCGGACAAACACTGTAACCAGATAAGAACAGGAAAAGTAAAGGTGTGCAGATGACGTCAGAAGCGATCACTACGGACTAACAGGCAACAGGGCCGGGTATGTAATGCATAAAATCAGTCTGTTGCAAAGAAAACAAACTGAAGACCACCGCAACACTAATGTTCGGTTCAGAGTTGAAACACCGACCGCTTCTTGATTTATGGCATCGGTTTCGAACTTTGTCTGCCGGACTTGGACCAACAAACGGAGCAGATGCGACGGTATACAAATATGCACTTATGACGTCACCATACTGCATTGTGTGATGAGGTGAACAGTGTTTGTTCGACGAACTCTGCTCGACCGTGTGTACGCGCCCTCGGAGCGTGAGGAGCTTTGGTCCGAGATGTGCTCAGCAGAAATACAATGTCAATTTGTAATGCACAATCATCTTCAATGCCCTTTAGTCAACATGGTCATTAACAATCTCGAGAAACAGCAGAGCTCATATTCATGTCGGCCAATCTGAAGGCTTAGAACTGGAGGACAGTTAGCTTGGCTATTCACATCATCAGCAAAGTGGCTGCATGAGCAACAAAGCAACCGCGGTAGTGGTATCAGTAACTTCCATAGATGTTTGGAAGAGGCCATAAAAGTGAATTAGAGTTTATCACTAAAACGAATATTCGTAAACACGCAAGAAACAATCATCTTAGAGCTTCTTATCTACAGTCAAGTGTTCCACTTGAAATCCCACCTTTATTTATTTATATTTACACTTAATTGGCTTGGAAAAATTTTCGTCTTTCATTCACGAATTCCTTGACATTATTCATGTCATAGAAACTATGGGAGAGCCATAACATATATACACCACTGTCCAGTTACAGAGATTTACAAGTGCTTCAACATCAATGCAAAAATACAAAATAATTACAATTTAAAATCAATTACAACGCAACAGACTTTGGGCAGGGCCCATGAGCGTTAAAGTGTCCTCACATGATACCTATAGCTATTCTAAACCGATTACATTCCGACAAACATAGATGCGGAATTACTGAGGTGACAAAACAGCTTTACTCAATTTGTTAACCCTGAACGCAAAATGAGACGAAGCAAAACTCTTTACGAAGTTGCAAGTTCTAAACACGTTACTACGAATATCAACGCTCCAACAGGGATAAAAGCAATATGATGAATGGAAAAATTCCAGCGGTTCTTACTGTCGTTCTCGGGATAATTTCCAATATTCAGAATGTTAATGAGGACGCAAAGAGAGACAAAGATGGTAAAATATCCAATCAACTTCGCACTACCAATGATGAACTATTTAACTGTCAGACCATAAGGGAGTTTTTGCTGCATCTTTCATTCACAGAAGTTACGCGAAAAGGTTCCTTCCTTATTCAGGAACCCGAACAAGCCTGGGCAGGGACGCATTAAGTGGCGAATTGACAGACTTTCGGCAGACGTGAAATTCGCGGCCTGAGGTCTGGCTGAGAGGGCAACAGCAAGAAGAGACGTCCAAAGTCGGCATAATTATGGGAGGGAGAGGCTCCGTTTTTCAGAGAAGGGGAGGTTAATAGCAATCTAACCTCCTTAGTTAATGAGTGGACGAGATTTGAAATAAGTAAAATATGCGACCAAGTTTCTTCGGCGCAACCGAGTTTTCTGTACAGCCGCTACAGCGTATAATTAAGGCCGCGAACAAAAGATCTATCTTTCTGTGGTCTCGGTTCAATGCAGTATGAGCAGCGGCCCATGAAGCTTTAACCACGGCCCGGCGGTGGCCTATCCTATATCGTTGCCAGAAGCACGATTATGAATAACTTTAACCTTAAATAAAACAAAAACTACTGAGGAGGCTAGAGGGCTGCAATTTGGGATGTTTGATGTTTGATGTTTGGAGGGTGGATAACCAACATACCAATTTGCAGCCCTCTAGCCTCAGCAGTAGTTTTTATAATGTGAGGGCGGACAGGAAAGTGCGGACGGACAGACAAAGCCGGCACAATGTTTTCCTTCTACAGAAAACTACAAAAAGTAAGGTTGAGTAGAAAGGTTCGCTGGCGCCCTCTTCAGTGAGGAGACATTAATGACGGGGCATAAGGGAAGAGAGAGAGAGAGAGAGAGAGAGAGAGAGAGAGAGAGAGAGAGAGAGAGAGAGAGAGACATACCCACGTCTGAAACTCAAGGGATGACAACTCCTCTGAGTCGGCATTCCAGCGGTGACTTTCAGGAGGGAAATTACAAGCCGTCGGAATGAGGGAACTTCAGTGGAGGGAGACAGGGAGGAGATTCTGATGGCCAACTGTTAATCTATCTCTCTCTCTCTCTCTCTCTCTCTCTCTCTCTCTCTCTCTCTCTCTCTCTCTCTCTCTCTCTCTCTAAAACTATTGAAAGACAGAAATAAATACGATGACGAAAACAAAGTTGAAGCAACCGGTAGAGTTATAACAGAAAACGAGATATTTAGCCTCTAAAAATGACAGTATTGTTGGCAATTGTTTGAAGAGAGTAAAAAAAGTACACCCTAGTTTTACCAGACCACTGAGGAGCTGATTAACAGCTCTCCTAGAGAGGGCTGGCCCCAAGGAAGGATTAGACTTATTTTACGTGGCTAAAAACCAATTGGCTACTTAGCAACGGGACTTACAGCTTATTGTGGAATCCGAACTACATTATAGCGAGAAATGAATTTCTATCACCAGAAATAAATTCCTCTAACTCTTCATCAGCCGGCCGGGGAATTGAACTCCGGCCCATCGAGTGACAGTCCGCAGCTCTACCGGCTCATCCAACGAAGAGCTTTTGAAGAGAGTAAAAGTGATATGAATATGAACAAGCGTCTTGTCGTGTGATATGAATGAATCTTGAAAAAACGTCTAAATCAAGTGAATGCTTTGGTAATTACGACGTAAATATTCCCAAACGCCTGACATTAAGCATATTACATTTCACGTGGCAAAGAGGACAGTATATTTCCGAGGCGAGTGCTGCGAACAAGAAGGATAAACATCAAAAGTCTGTCTGTCGACTATGAACTTTTGTCGAATGTGTCGAGAGAGACAAGACGATTTTGATGAGGGATCTACAGATGCTTTATGGATGAAACCATGAGAATCGCACGACAGGGACCATCTGCACAGCTTGTGCAAGCATGAGATGCAGAAGAAAGGCTTGGAATGATAATACGTGAGACTCAAAGGGATGATGTTTTTGACTTTCAAAGTCGAAGAAAACTTTGATTGCAGCCAAAGCCGATGTCGACATCGCCCTCGACTGAAAGCTAAAGATTATCAAGGGAAACCACAAGTAAAGCGAAAGAGTAATGCTTCAAGGCAACACATACAAAGCACGAAGAGAAAAAAGCAGAAAAAAGAAGAAGAAGAAAACTTTACGTCGTTGGCTAAGATAAATGGCGCAGGCTATTTGAGATCCCGCTACTCGTTAAGCACACATCAAAAGTTTTTCGAAACTTTGGCCATTTAAAACACTTACTGACAGCTGCTCTTCGTAATCCACTAGAATCAATCTGATAATTATGAGACAAGTTTAAGAACTGAGAGAAAAATAAGAGGTTCGCGCAAGCACTATGCAAGCAAGAGCAGGCCGATAACGGGAATAACAAGACCCACGTTATTCTCCTCAGGACAGTGGAAGCAGATGAATTCAAACTCTTACCATCATTGTTCTCAAAAGCAGAATAATGCCGAAGCGGAATCCCTCCAAGAATGGAGAGCAATGATAAAAAAAAAACCCCTCTACAAAAATTCTGTGGCATAACAAACAAACATGTTGGTAATGTTATACATTAGTTGAAATTAAAAATGGAAAACGTAAGTTTCCGAAAGGTAAAAAAAATAAAAAACCAGCATTTTTATTCGTCGAAGCACAGCTGGTAAAATAAAAGCAAAACCTTCTTTAAATAGAGGTAAATACTGAAATAGTGGTATACATACACTACACTACAGTATATACACGAGCTCCTACAAGTATGTTAATATCCATTTGCAAAGAGCTTCATCCAACCAATTCAGCTTCATCCACCTAAATCATGTACAAACTCACATTTCCTATACATGAAGAATTCATTACTAGTAGCCACCACCTTCTGAGTCTCCCTCTCCTAATATCCCCAACAGTTCATGATTATAGACACCTTTATGTCAACCTAACGTCGTCTCATCTTTGAATGAAACCAAGCTCCCTCGGAATGATATGTTAATTTGTTTACCATCTTCATCTTATTATCTACATTTTCACGATCTCAAAGGATGCTTCGACAAATTACACAAAACAATTAAGCTCAACAGGTTAAATGTATATTCTTCCATTGCTATTCTATAAACAGAAATCAATTGTACACAGGAGAATTCCGTAACCATATACTGTGCTGAGCAGCTGGTAACCATCCATTCATACATTCCAAGTTTTGCTTCCACTGATCCACCTCCTCGTTCAAAGCCTTTGCAGCATCCCGGCATCTCTCTTAGCTCACCTGTGCCAGAGCCTCCTTTTCTCTCAAACTGCTACCGTTCGCTTACTGCCAAATACGTGTATGAACCTACCCCTCCCATTCTTCCACTCCCCGTACTGTTATTCACGGCTGCCTTTTCCAGGGCTCTATTTACCATTATAACAACTTTCCCTCTCACCTTTCTCTTCTTATAAAACATTTCATCGTTTTGGAGAGCGTTAAATAGTTATAAATGAAAATCCTTCTTCAGCAGCAGGATAGGAAATACTTTCCCTTGGGCCTCATCAACGCCTGAGGTGAATGACCATGGCTTTGACTCTCACTGAAAAAACCTCCATCGCCATCAGCTGCAGTAGTAACTAAAATACCCAATAGGTCACGACAATCAATGCTGTCAGGCAATTCCGAGAAACTGCTTTGAAATTTTCTAGCACCGAAAACTATGAGGTCAAGGATTCAAAACAGCAATCAAACTTCTTCGATCTAATAAAAAATCACAATAATATGCAACGCTCTTAGAATGTCTGTCGTAAACCTCCCCGTGCCAAAGAAGTGGCCTCCAAGCATGCGGAGGTAACTTGAGCTGAAAGAGTAAACGTTTCAATTCTCTCTCTCTCTCTCTCTCTCTCTCTCTTTCTCTCTCCTACTTCATTGCTTCGCCCATTACACTCCCTTACCTATTGAATTCCCTGACAACAAAGCACAAAAATGGAGGCGGGGGTGGGGGTGGGGGAGGGGGGGGTGAGAGAACCACATCAATGAGCCAATAACAGAAGTTAGTGAAGTGTAGAAAACGGAGGGAATGAAACAGCAGTATATATTCTCTCTCTCTCTCTCTCTCTCTCTCTCTCTTCTCTCTCTCTCTCTCTCTCTCTCTCTCTCTCTCCTTCTCAGTGAATTCGCGTATGTATATAAAAATGTTTTCACGATGAGGTTTTTTTCACTCATTAGAATAGTTTTTTCCTAACAGTGTGGCATTAGTCATTACCGCTTTCTCCTTTTATAAATGATGAATCGAGGATGAATCGTACCTAATCCCCAACTCCACTAAAATAATATTAAAAAAACTCACATCATCATCTGCATTTTATTAATATATATATATATATATATATATATATATATATATATATATATATATATATATATATATATATATATATATATATATATATATATATATGATAATCAACAAGAAGTCGTGCACAGTGGGGCCGCCCCAACCTAATTTACCCTTTGTTTATTGAGAACCGCATGGCCGATCGTATTTGACCTAGAAATCAGAGCCCGGTTATCAACATTCCGATCTGTCCTTCTTTTTACCTGGAACAGATATTGAGATGACACGGATAAAAAAGGGCAAAGAGGGGAGACTTACTGCTGCTTCCTTTAAGAAGCTTAGCCCAACTAAGCTTCTTAAAACGACCTTTCTAAAAGCAAATTAAGCTGCCTGAACTGTCTTACCTCCGCAGGAAACCTGGGAAGAGGCTGAACACCACGGGCACGACGCAGCCGGAGCTCTTATAAGGGAAAGACAGCAGTAGAAGCAGTCAGTTAGTTAGTTGTGGGAGGAGGAGCCATGCAGTAACCGTCCTCGAGGGACAGCCATATATGCGGGCGAGTGGTACCCTTTGCTGAGAGACCATTTCATTTTCCCAGTCCGACTCCAGACTCCAGTCATCCTCGAGGGCACCGCCATACGTGTGATCGCCCCTCATCCTTCCTCGTCAGAGACCCGGTTCCCCCAAGGTAAAGTGCGAGTGAAGATTTTCAGTCACGACAGTTTGGCCTTTAGAAAGTCTGGAGTACCAGCATTTCACTTCTGTCCTTGTGCCAGTTTATCCAGTGCCATTTCCAATGTCCTGTGTTCGAGTGTAAAGTGGTCATTCATTCCTCGAGTCTTTGGCGCCCTCAGTGCAAACTCGAGTCATATTCGGTGTTATATTGTTCCTTTACTGGCGTGTAATGTGTAAATCTCTCTTGCAGAGGGGCCTGTTCGCAGTGGACTCATCTTGGATTGCACCTTGCCTTTATTCAAGACTCCAGTAGAAGGATCTCCAAGCGTTGCAACCCCTTTATCAATTTACCTATCCAATTTCCCTTCAAAAGCTTGCTTTTGTAAATATAATACTTTAATTTATCACAAGTGTTTACGTGACATTTCCTTATGAAGTAGAGTCTTCAGCTCCTAAATTCTCCCCTTTTCTTATTTTTTTTACGATTTCCCTTTACGCAAGTTAGAACTCCAAGGCCAATTAAATAAAGTTTCCGTTGCCGGCCTGTAAAATACTATAAACCCAGGGAAATACGTAAATATATATATATATATATATATATATATATATATATATATATATATATATATATATATATATATATATATATATATATATAATCAGAAAGCTACAAACGTCCTTTAATATCCAATTCACTCTGCCTCGGAAGTATTATATTTTCATATATGTTAACGAAGGGGAATTTTTAGTTGATAATAAGTCCACCGGGACGGTGGACTTATTATCAACTAAAAATTCCCCTTCGGTAACATATATGAAAATATAATACTTCCGAGGCAGAGTGAATTGGATATTAAAGGACGTTTGTAGCTTTCTGACTGTATATGAATCACGGTGATGTGATAAATAGTCATATATATATATATATATATATATATATATATATATATATATATATATATATATATATATATATATATATATATATATATATATATATATACATACATACATATACATATACATATATAAATATATACATATAAAGGTGTGTGTGTGTGTGTGTGTGTTCACTCGCGGCCACGTGTACGTTTCAGTGTCTTGGATTCCCATCCTTAACGCGACAAGTCAGGTGCAAATAATATTGATCATCCTTGTAATTTTGTCATACTTTTGCGGGGAATATGTGATGATAACTTAATTTCTTCAAGCTAATTAATGGAAAGAAGACAGAGAAGGGAAAGCTCTTAGAGTAAAATGAGATGTTATTATAATTTAGATCATCTTTAATAATAAAGATTCCAAAGGAGTTAGTTTAGGCAAAGAACTAAGTGAGTGTAACTCTTGCTAGTTAGGGATCTTCATTGTGTTAGCTGATTGATTTTATCCAGAGATTGTTCTGGTTCCTTCTCCTTTGTGAAAGATTTTTTCCTCAGATAACTCGTGGTATGTATTCCCGCATCACCAAGGCACCTGTGCTGCAGTTCCAATCTGGTCTTGTGATGGGTGTTGCAGGAGGATGAACAAATAGTGCTTCCAATACCCCCTACTCAGTCAGTTTTCTGTAAAAGAAAACTATTTGTCTGTCCGTCCGCGCTTTTTCTGTCCGCCCTCAGATCTTAAAATTTACTGAGGCTAGAGGGCTGTAAATTGGTATGTTGATCATCCACCCTCCAATCATCAAACACACCAAATTGCAGCCTTCTAGCCTCAGTAGTTTTTATTTGATCTACGATTAAAGTTAGCCATGATCGTGCATCTGGCAACGCTATAGGACAGGCCATGGTCTAAGAAAGAGGTCTGTTCACAACTGACCCAAAATTCGACCAACTTCGCGCATGACGTCACGGGGGGAGCGGATGGGCTATTTACCTGTCAGCCAGGCCACGGAAGTAAAGCAGAAAGGTGGTGTAAATGCGATTGTTGTTTTATATTGTGTATTCACGTGTATTTTGGCCATCGTCTTTGTAGAACTATGCCGAATATTTGTGCGCTATGGATGGAACTCCAGTTCACATCGAAATACTGATCTTACTTTTCATAAATTTCCTAAAAATGAAGAACTCCGAAAGAAATGGATTTACCTGTGCAAGAGAAAAGACAAATTTAATGCGGATTCTAAGTATTTGTAGTTTGCATTTTTAATCAACTGATTATGTAAGGAACCTTGTATATGAATTACTTGGAATTTTCAATACCAAGACAACTTGTACAATCACAGATTGATGCAATACCAACAATGCATCTGTCAGCATCTGAGGACAAGTTTAAAATTTGGTATTCTTTTGAAGTGAAGTCGATGGTTCTTAACGAATCAGTTTATATTGTTAATATATTACAATGTGACAAATATTTGCTACTTAATCGTTACTATTTTTTCTATTACCATTTATAACTGAATATTGCAAATGATCAGATGCCACAATTCCCCTATTTGGATTTTCGGTGGTGTTCAAGGAGAGAGTACATGTATTGGTATTCTATCCGAGTAAAGTTACCTGTTCATAATAAATCAGTTTATATAGTTGAATATATTTACAGTATGGCATATATTTGTCACTTAATATTTAGTATGCTTACTATTACCACTGATAATCAAATCTTTTCAATGGTTTGATGTCAGGATTTTCACTTTAGATTTTGGGTGTTGTACAAGGAAAGAGATGTAATGGAAATAAATTTTTATATTTATTTTTTGTACAATTAAACGTCTGAACATTCCAGCTGATTTCCTATAAAGCTAGCGATCATCATCAACGTGGTTTAGGAAATTTTTCTGCTTTCAAACTTAAATATAATTGCAAGACTCGAACTTTGGGTTGGGGAATGAACATACCAATATTCCATTTGGTGAATAAATTATTGACCTAGTTAATCTTTTTGCAATACCTGTGCAAAGTTTCTTATTCCTTTGCCCAGTAAATAGCTAATTTAAGTTGACCATATGCCACCAATTATGGACTTTGGCCCAGGAATTGAAATATCAAAATTTCCTTTGGCGAATAAATTTTTCACCTTGTTAATCTTTTCATAATATCTGAGCAATATTTCGTCTGTTTCTCTGCCAGTAACTATCATTGCAGTTGACCGGATGTCACCATTTATGAACTTTAGGTCAGGGAATTAAAATACCAAAGTTTCCTTTGGAGAGTAAAAGGTTGACCTACTTAATCTTTTTGTAATACCTCGGCAATATTTCCATTGTTCTTTGCCCAGTCAATAATATAATCGCAGTTGACCGGATGCCACCAATTATAGGATTATGCCTAACCATACAGGTAATGATAAATTGTTTTTAGTTGAACGTAAGTTACAAGTTATAACCTTTTTTCCATTGTTTCTTTTGTACTAAATATCAGTTGTACATATTACAGGAAATGACGTCTCTACCAGCCGGGAGTTGTTTCTTAATTATATTCTTGATGGTAGAGTAAAGTTCAATATTCTACAGTATAAATGAAATAAATCTTTTATTGCCCTTCCACTACCTTTAAAAACAAACTACTGCATTTTGCTGAATCACGTTTTTACAGAAGTATTGGGTAAATCCCGTTATTAAAATTAAAATCTTTGTTTTATAAACATTCCCTTCTGAGTCTTTCTTTCCCTACCTCGCCGCGTGACGTAGGTGTAACTCCGCCTACCTGCGCGTGAACAGACCTTCTCTTTCTTAGACCATGGGACAGGTCACCACCGGGCCGTGGCTGAAAGTTTCATAGGCAGCGGCTCATACAGCATTATACCGAGACCACCGTAACATAGATATATTTTCGGTGGCCTTGATTATACCCCGTACAGAAAACTCGATTACCCCTAAGAAACTTGGGCGCATTTTTTGCTCTTTTTTGTATCTCCGGAGAAAACGAAGTCTGTTTCTTTCTTTCTCTCTTTCTATTGTTAAACACAGGAATTCTCTTCCTCCTTCGTGTTTCCCTAGATGCTTATAACTTTTCTTCCTCTGAGAGGCAGGAGACTTGTTTCCCGGTTTCCCTTATTTTTCTTTCTCCTGTTCTCTACGGAACTAGGCCACGAGAAGTACATTAGTTTTCCTGTTTCATTGGCCGTAAATTTCTCTGTGAAACATTAAATTTTCCCCCAAATATTCTGAAATAATTCGAGGAGAACATAACTGCTCCTCATGCACCTACGGCTGAAGTCATGTGGCAGGCTACGTTTGAGTAATATCTGCTTCAAATATATATATATATATATATATATATATATATATATATATATATATATATATATATATATATATATATATATATATATATATATATATATATATTGGATATATACATATATATATATATATATATATATATATATATATATATATATATATATATATATATATATATATATATATATATATATATATATATATATATATATATATATATATATATATATATATACAGTATATATATATATAATATATATATATATATATATATATATATATATATATATATATATATATATATATATATATATATATATATATATATATGTGTGTGTGTGTGTATACACATATATTGAGAAAATTTCCAGGTACGCCCAGAATCCTTCATTTTCCTACTGTGTCTTTTAATGAGCTGCTGTTTATTCGGCCCTTTTTATATATTGATAAATTCGTGTCTTTAAAAAATCATTTATTCTAAAATCTGAATCAAGTATGTATACTATTGATGATGATGATGATGATGTGTTATACAGTAGCTTTATATCTTACGGTTAAAATATCGGCCTTTCCTCTCCTAAATAACTTTCTCCACTGCCCAAAATCTGCTGAGTTTTTCCTTACCGAATATCTCTCTTGTTTCCTCCAAACTCGGTGCAGCCTTTTTCCTCCCATTTGCGGTTGAGGTTCGGTTTTATTGATGGAACGCCAGCATCCACGTCTGCTCTCTTGAAGTCATATGGCTCTGGGATGTGGTCTTGGCAATAGTGGCTCGCTTTCCTTACCTGATGATCCATGTCTTCACGTATTCGGCTCCTTTTTCTCTTTTTCAAGTTCATCTCCTTCCTTTGAGAGACATGGAATTCCCTCGTGTGAACAGGCCCCCCCTCTTGTGTCACTCGTGCAAAAGTTAATGAAAAGGGGCGGAGTTATACCGTTCTTATCTGCCTATTTGCAAAAAAGAAACAAAAATGCATGCTGTGACAGATGTCGTATAAGCTGATATTTAATTAACAAATATCTTTGCCTTTTTTGATTGCGTAACAGAATTCTGAATCAAAAGTGTATAACAAACGTTACTAATATTCCCCTACCCTTGATCGGCCAAATCTCTCTCTTTCTCTGAAATGGCGCAATTCATTTCAGAACTGTGATTCATTCATTGGTTCCTGTCCCACATCAGTTTGAAAGAATGGTCAGCATTGGAGTGAATATTATGTGTATGAGAGAGAGAGAGAGAGAGAGAGAGAGATAGAGAGAGAGAGAGAGAGAGATTAACGAATAGGACTCAATAAGTGACAAATAACCCAGTTGGTTAACTTCGTGACTGTTTATTTGCTCTTTATTCTCTTGTTACAGAATCCTTTTTCATTTTCTCCTTTGTTTATCGTCCATATCTTTCTTCGTTGTCTTTTCATCTACCCTCAATTTGGTCGTCAATTTTTTCCAATCAAACACCATTGTCATCTTCATTTAGTTTGTATAATGGCTCTACATTTCCTCTGTATCGTTGCTTTTTAGCATCGCTTTTTTTCCATTAATTCAGATCTCTCTCTCTCCCCCCCCCCTTTTGTGACGGCTCTCACATTCTCTCTATAAACTTCTTTGCGAAGTTGCCTCCTTCTTTCAAACTTCCGCGCTCCTCTTCTTTCCGTTCTTGCTCTTCCTGTTCCTGCTGGGCGAGACTTGAAAGAAATCCCGAGGACGGACGCTCTTGGCAGGCAGTGAAGGCCAGCGTTTGGCTCCTTCGCCAGGTCTTCAAGATAAACAGTCGCTTTATGCAGCGGCATTCGAAGATGTCTGCCTTGGGTCAATTTGCCTTCGGGTGAGTAACATTTCGTCTTCTCTTTAAAATGTCGAAATATGATTTCCAGCCATTTTCTTCTCTAGGTTTTTAAATGCTCTTGTACAGTTGGACACAGGTTTGGCCGGTACACCTCAGTCTGAGCGAAGTGCACCCTTGCACCCCTTACTTCGCTGCGAGTTCCTTTTTGTAGCCCCTCCCACCACCTGTTCTTTTTTCCTAACATTAACGTTTTGTTCATAGCGCTCGAGAAAGAGAGAGAGAGCCAGTTAGTTTAATGATTGTTTATAGGGAGTAATGCGGTTGGTATAGCCGAAGGTTTTTGTGTAAACTTTTTAATTTAAATAGGTTAGGACGGAAGCGAAATTCTTGGGCGATTGTTTTTTTTAACTAACAGCAGAAGGGTCAGCAGGGAAATTTCTTGGATGCCCAGATTTATAATTATTGGATTTATCTATAATGCTGGAAATGCATCTATTTATTTATCTGTAAATATTAATTTATCTTTGCTTGGTGTATTCGTGAATGATAGAATCGGTTTATTATTTTTATTTTGAAAATTGTGTGATAGTTTAATTAGCTATGAGTGTTGTTAAGTTTTTTTATTTATTTGTAGAAGCGTGATTCCTCTTATCACATCTTCTGGTTGAGTGAAGCTTCTTTTCCCTCTTCTGTTATGAATGCCAATTGCATGTTGGCGACCCTACTTAAATATAAAACTTAAAATAGACTGCTCTTAGAGGATAGTAATTGATTGTTGAGGACTAGGCCTGGGAAAGAATTTTATCCACTTTTGCTGATGATGATAACGACCCCGACCGAGTAATGTTCTGGGATTTGAGAGCTTCCTACGTCAGATTGACAGGAGTTACCGTTCGCCCACGGAGGAGCGGTGGGTGGCTAAATTGCCGGTGTAGTGTGTGTGGGGCGACGGTGTCCTATTACTTTCAAGTTTTTTGTTATATTTAGGTTGTGGGTATTTTTCATGTTGTTTGCTTTAGTCTGAAGTTCGGTATTGTGGTGTTTAAATGGTTGTTTTAGTTTTAGTGAATATAGTTTTAAGGATTATGTTTTGTTTAATTGTCGTTTCTGTATGAGGGTCCAGTTACCGATGACGTCAGGGGAAAGTCTGCGTCGTAGTGATTTTTGTAAGTAGGAAAAATTCAAGCTTGTGGGTCTTTCTTTATTTTATTTATTTATTTATTCATTTATTTAATTTTTTTTACATCCCGCCACACCTACACTATCTGTTTAGTTACGAGTTTGTTTGATTCAGTGTAAAATCGATGTTGGGAGTATGAATGAATGTAATACCAACGAATATGAAGTAGCTACTGTCGCGTATAATATAATAGAAGCAGGTTAGGGGTCATTACATTTGCTTTATGTCTATTACAATTAGAATCATAATTATCTGACCTGTTATCGAATTACAATTACAACTTCAATTACAAGATGGGGAACAATATCAAATGCAATCATTAGTATAATTCCACAATTTTAATATTTCAAAATTGTAATTGCAGCTATATAAAATTTATTGCTCAATTACATTTCTCACACCTATTTCCTTGAAAAAAAAAAACAAGCAAAATACAGGTAGTTGCATAGAAAACTTTATACTTGAGTTTGGTGTTGTCCTTTTACAATCAATTTCTGCAACAATTGTAAGTTGTAACTTATAACACCTTTGGTACGAATACAAAACAACCGTATCTCAAATATTTTAGACCTCCTGCAGAAATAATCGTTAACATCCTATGATTTGCCTAAGTAAATTGTTAGTATGTTTACTGTGTTGAAAATTATAATGCTTTTAAGAAAATAAAACTGAAATACAAAACTCAGATATTGGAAAAATTTATCTAAAAAACTTTTTACACAAAAAAAAAGAAAAATGAAGTCAATAATTTTTTTAAGATTCTCCCTTAAAACTAAATTGAGTAGCGACTCAAAACACCTCTCTATTGCATTTGATTAAGAGGAGTTCTCGAAAAGTAAGAGGGCTGCTCTAACATAACAATTTCAAATAAAGTTATTTTATTATTTGAACTTTTCAATTCCAATTACAATTATAATTACCATTAAATATAAATAAAAAACAAATGCAATTACAATTAACTTAAAAACGTGTAATTAAAAACATTTCAAATAAATTAAAATTACTCCAAGCCTGAATAAAAGGTAAGTGTTTATTTTTAATTGGTAAAAAAGCTCTCTTAGATATTCAAACCTAGGTTAGGGAATTCGCGAACACTGTTACCGAGCTCGTTTTATGAAGCAGTGCTCAGCGAGTCATTCAGTTCTCATTATAATGTTATTAACAGGAACAGTAATTACGTGAGTATGTTAAATTTAACAGTAGTATCTTTATTTCATACCATAATGATTATGTTCCCTATTGGCTAATCCTACAATCAAGGAACGATATAATGATATATGAAGCAAGGTATTGTCTTACTCAACTCGAAACAAAGTCTGAATCCCAACGGAGGTGAGGCCGTAAGCAGGATTTTTAATTAAATGGGTCACACTTCATAACCACTCATAATGAATCGAAGGGACTTCAGAAATCTGGTGCTGCTGCGAGGACGAATTATCACTTTACGCGACAATGGCCTCAGTCTCGATACGAGCCATTGCACGTGATGTTGGTGTGTGGGTCCCCCACCACAGAAGTGGATATGAAGGTGGGAGGAGAGTGACAACTTGAACGACTTGCGTAAGTTGTAAACACTGAATGACTGGTGAATATGAAGGAATTATGTTCTATGTTACATCGTTCATGTTTATTTTATTTTGCTTATTTAATGTGAAAGTTTCTTTCTTAAATCTATTTCGTCTATTATAATTCTGGTTAGACTACAAATATTGACAGCCATTCCAACACCACAGTAATATTTCAGGTGCACCTCCATAATTCCACACCGGTGGGTGGTTGGCCCTTACCGACCTCAACCATGAACAAAGTTAGATAGTCGACTGAGTTGTCTCGGCATAATTAAGCCTATAAGAGCATTTTATTTGTGCCCACCCCCTCCCTCACAGTGATTATGCGTCTTACAATAGATATAGTTTACATGTTAAATGTCATTTCAGTGATGTCTCAGGAATGATTTACAGTTTTAATAATCACCAACCAAACTGAAAATATTATGGAATATGTAACCACATTCTATTTTGATATGCTTTTGAAACCAAAAATATACGGACATGTTTACTAAATTATGATCAATCCATAGAGCACAAAATTCCAAGAATCTAGAATTGATTGCAATATTATATAAAATAAAATATCAGTTAAACATTTAGATGATATTATGCTCTCTTAGCTAGGCCAGGGGGTCCACGGAAAACCACCCCAGCTGAGGATGACGCCACTGTCAGGGCGGCTCGAGACCAACCCTTAACCAATGCCAAGGTCATTCGTGAAGACCTTGGATTAGAGGTGTCATCGATGACAGTACGACATAGACTCTACACTGCCGGGATTCATCACAGAACTCCAGCGAAGAAGGAGCTCTTGACGGAGCAACATAAGGTGGGAAGGTTTGACTTTGCGCAGCGTCACGCTGACAGGGGTATGGACTTTGGGGCCGGGTCTTCATCTTGACTGACGAGAAGTGCTTCTTTCTCATCCACATCCCATGGCAAAGGATCTGCATTGTTGGCCAACAAACAAAACTCGGTTTGATAAGCAAAATCATTACTTGCGTCAATTATCAGTTGCATTCGTCTTTATATTACTTATTAATCTTCAGATTTTGTTCCACGGGAATGGATTGTCCAAATACATAAAGGGAGTGAACATAAATAAGAGTGTTATTTCTGAGATTCATATTTAGCTAAGGGACAGTGGCATCATTTGCTCTTTTTCCTCAAATGATTAAATAATTAAATAATAGAATTCCTTCAGTGTTGTTCATCACTGGGAATTTAATTCGCCAAAGAAATATATATATATATATATATATATATATATATATATATATATATATATATATATATATATATATATATATATATATATATATATATATAATTTATATTATACACCATTTTTTTTCTCATTCAGATACGAATCCCGTAACATCGTTGAGGTGGTTCGATCCGGCCATGTCCGTCACCTGCAACGTATGGAGCTGGGAGTGTCTGCATGGTATGGGTGATGTGTTCCGTATCAAGGGACAATTTCCAGCAGCTAACTGAGTCTGCTGAGCTGCCGCAAACCTCCTTCTTGCCTTCGTGACGAGAGAGGAATTTTCCCTTCCCACCTGCAGGGTACATCCTTTTCATGCACGACCGGTGGTGTCCCCTTCATTCACACTGCTCGTGTTGTTCTTGAAGAGTGGTTTGCCGGGCAGGATAACCTGCTTCTTCTGGAATGGCCGAGCAAAGGAGCAGACATGAATGGGACTGAACACGTGTGGGCCCACATGGTGAACACATGGAAAATGGAACATGAGAGAGAGAACAACGCAGGAACTCATGGCTCACATCAACGCTGCTCAGTGGGACATTTGTAGAGGGAGAGACACCGCGGCAATCAACCTAGTTCATTCGATGCCCGACAGACTGAGGGAAGGGACTGAGAGAGAGAGAGGGTGGATGGTAAAGGTATTGGACTGTATAATAAATGTTTTTTTTTTTTGTTGTTGTAATAGGACATAAAATTCTCTCATTTTGTTCTCACTACTAGTTATTTGATTATATGTTTTAATAAACATAATTCACAACAAGTTTTTATTATAACCATGATATTCTTGATATAATGTTCGAAATATCTGTAAACATAAAAAAAAATGCATAATGCCTCCATACAATAACGAGAGTGGGTATCGCTGTAAACTTTCCTGCTTAATCGGTCGGGCCCCACGTGTTCTCGATGTCTCTTCCTAATCACTGTTTCTTGTTAATAAACAGCATTGAACTATAGAACTGAATGAAGACTCGCCCAGCACTGTTTTCATACCATGAGGTCGGTAACGGTATTGGCAAATTGCCTTACCTACACTTCGTTCACTGTGATGTGGCCGGTACAGATATGTTACCTCACTAATTTTCCTTTTCTGATAATCATATTAGCTTCTTGGAGTCTATTAAAATAGTTTTCATTATTTGAAATGTAATGCTTTATGTCCTACGGATATTTTCAATGTATCTTTTGGTTAAAACCTTGGAGTCTATTAAAATCGTTTTCATTATTTGAAATGTAATGCTTTATGTCCTAAGGATATTTTCAGTGTACATTTGGTTAAAACCTAAGTTATATTAACAAGAGTAAAGATGTGGCATATTTCTTGGCCGTCGTTGTTATTTGTGAGTATATATACATAGGGGTCATATGCTTTGTAAGGTATTTTAAAAGGTCACTGTCAATTTATTAGAACATACTCTTTCTATGTCAGCCACTACAAGGACAGCCCAAATGCCTTCACCTATCACCTGAGGCCAAGGAAATATATAGTCTATAATATATCAGGGAATACATCATTTTAGAAAAACAACAGTTAACCCGTTAAAGGTCAACCACGTCATATGACGTGTTGCAGAAGTCGTCCCACATAGGTTGTCCACGTCATATGACGTTCTTAAGATTCTAAATTTGCGCGCCTTCATTGTTCATTGTATCGATATTGTTTCTGTGCTACTTAGGGCCTCATTAGTCATCATGAGGAGAGGTCTTGCTGGCCGCTTGCACTGCTCGTCGTCCATTTGTATGAACTGCACAGGGGGGTGGGGGACAGGTATGGGTGGCCTAGGAGGTTGTCAGAAGTGTCAAACCAGCTACTCCTGGGTGGCAAAGGATTGGTGGTGATCACTTTCCGCCTCACACCTTCCATTTTGATGAAAGTATATCAGGAATAAAGCGATCTTTAAAGTTTTTTTAATGATTCTATGATGGAACTTAACTGTAGAGGAATTAAATCGTTACTTTTATTTTATGAAAGGGGGTAATATATCAAGCGAACACTCAAGGCAACAACAGTGGTATGACATTACAGTATCAGAGGTGAGAAATTTCTTTGCCTTGGTTATGCTTATGGGTATTGTCAGGAAAGGCAATTATCGTGATTATTGGGTCACTGATCCTCTCCTGAATACACTCATTTTTTCGAAAGTAATGTCTTTGGATCGTTTTATAAACATTTTACGTGCATTACATACCTATGATAATCTTGAAGGATAGATAAACAAAATTCGTGCAGTCTGATCATATAAGAAATAGATGCAAAGAAGTGTTTGACCCCTTTTGTAATGTGGTCATAGATGAGAGCCCCGTTTTATGGAGAGAGATAATATCATTTAGAGAGTAAATATATTCCTGCCAAACGCCACAGATTTGGATTGAAACAGTTCGTTTCAAGTGACTGTCAAACTGGTTTTGTTCAAGATCTTATAAAGAAAATGTAGTTTGTAAGCTGTAGTACTGAATACAAAGTAAAATAAATCTGTTTCTACTTTCAATTTTGTAAAATAAATTAATATTCGTATTAGTGGTAAAAAAATGGTGGATTAGGGGACTTATAAGGTAGGTATGGAGTATAAAAAAAAGTGATTCTGTACAAAAGCACGGCAAGGATTATGTCTCAGCAGCCAGCCCCTAAAGCAAAACTTACGATTTTGGACCATAAAACGCGGAAGTGTGCCTTTTAAGTGCTACTTTCTTGCCTTTTAAATGTTATTTTCTTCTTTTGGGATCATTTGGCATTGGTAAAGCCCAAAAAATAATTTTAGACTTTTCGTAACCTGAGGGAGCAAACCCTGTTTACAAGTATGTAACCTCTTACGGGTTAAGTCCTGTACTGTACCTGGTGTTCAGAAGAAACTATCGCTTGTTATCGTCAATGTGTGGTATAAGCGCGATTTTTTTTTAGAAAATTTCTTGATACTTTAAGAAATAGAATTTAATTGTCTCTGTGTGAGTAAAGTTATGGATGGATTATGCATTTGTATATATTATTTTAAACATGGGTTTCGAATAACTGGTCTTGATATTTTATGAAGCCTTATAGAAAAAAAAAGTTGTCGTGTGTTTTGCATACGCTTTGTATTGATGAAAAATAGAGAAATATAATTGTTAAAGTTCTTTGGTTTTCAAAAGATAAGAGTATTTAAAGATGCTTCATATACAGCACTACCAAAATGTTATATTATATACTGTAGTATTTACTTTAACCAATAATACGAAGAATGGTTAAATAAATCTGTATCTCTGGGAGGGAATGAATAAAATCTGAATGAAAATGATATAAAAGAAAATAACTAAACAGGTAAGAAGCAAATCCTTTTCCTCGACTCCCAAGGTTTGAAGCAAATATTCAAGGATTATATATCTGTGCAGAAAGCATTTGAAAGGGCCTTCCTTCCATACCCTTTGGCCTGACAACTCCACTTTTTCTACCTGGCCCCACCACAGCCATCTTAGGGAGTGAAATATGCTATAGCTTTGAATATATTTAAGGAAGCTTTTACGAATTACACAAGCAGTTATCTTATAATAAAAATGTGACCATAGCTATCTCATATTCGTAGGTGTTAGGAACAATCGTTTGTCGATTGTTCCCTTGGTGGATTGTTGCCTCCTTTGTTTTTGATTGCTGACGAGTTGACGTCTGTTGGATGGCGTCAGACTTCGTCAGCCAGGTTCGTAACAGCAACAAGTCAGGTTCGTAGCAGCAACGAGTCCGTTGGGGTAGCAGCAGCAGGTATCCTTACCTGCGAGTCAGGTCCCGGCAGCAGAGCAATGGAGAGTTTTCGAGGACGAGATGGTTGCCGTGTCGGCTCGGTCGTCGGTACTGGAGGAGGACGTCAGTACGCTTCTTGGAGGACGAGATGGTTGCCGTGTCGGCTCTGTCGCGGTCGTCGGTACTGGAGGAGGACGTCAGCACTGTGCTTGAGGACGAGATGATTGTCGTTCCGACTCTGTCGGAGTTGTCCTGCAGTGTTCCTGTAAAGCAGCCTAGGGCTGTTTCGACGGCTCTATTGAGTTCGTCTGGTGATGTAACTTCACCATAGTGTATCTTGAAATGATTTTGAGTAACCTTGTTATCGCATTTAGTTTTCATTGGAGGTAACATGTTTAATGAGTCAAAGAGCTCATTTTTGTGTGTTTAATGTTATTGAGTATTTCAGTACGTGTTTTGCGGGAGTAATGGGTGTTTAACACGATGTTTGTGTTGCTGTTATTCATGCTCTCTGTTTTGAAGTAATTTACTGACTGAAAGATATTTTATTATTAAACTTTTGAGTTTATTATTTTGCTCTAATGAGGTTTGTTAAAACACATTTTACTAATTGTCTGCTTTTCTGTTTATAATGTTTGCTGAGCTGCTCATCTTTACGATTGTCTTTTTTTTATATGTTCACTGCCTTTTTTTGACTATTTTCTTTTGATTATTGCTGCTGCTAAGAGTTTAATTCATTTGTAGTAATGTTCATTTTGTTTTTAAACTGAACCTGACTCGACTGTAAATATGTATATAACTAACTTGTAATAAACTAATATTAAGGTAACTTTTTTTTTGTATTTGTTCTGCTCCTCCCTCCTTTGTTTGTCACCTCTCGTCAGTCATTACAGCCCAATTGCTTGTTTCGTTTAGAACCTGTCGATCTCGAGAGGCGAGATCGTAATATTGGGGACCTGACTCTCGGGTACGGATACCTGCTGCTGCCCTCAACCTGACTCTCTGCTGCCCCGAACCTGACTCGTTGCTGTGACGAACCTGACTTGTTGCTGTGACGAACCTGACTGACGAAGTCTGACGCCAGCCAACAGACGTCAACTCGCCAGTACATTGACGAAAATCAGCACTTGTAACAAAAAATATTAACATTAAACAAGATGGCCAACCCTTTCGTAAGTCCATGCTCATGGAAGAGCGCCTGAGATTTCCAGTTAGGCTGAGCTTTCCCTTATCACTTCTCTAACCTCCACTATTTATTGTTCAAGGGTTCGAGGTAAAGGGCTCACTGTGGGAAAGCGCATCTCCAAATGCGCCTCCTATAACAGATTTTCTAATTTCCCTGATTTGAATTAACAGATACTATTCAATGATGCTAAGCCTCTGCTGTGCTTAGTAGCAGAGAAGGGGAATGCGTACGTAAGTCCATTCTGATTTTACCTCAGCCAGTCCTGGCCCTCGTGATGTGTATCAGTGTCAGCAAAATAATAGACCGATACTTGAAGTCAGGGACCGGCGATGGTCAGAAGGTCTTCGCGTTTGTTGTCAATAAACTGCTGAAAGTGAGAAAGGCAGAAAGAAGCGCCTTTCCAAAACCGTTAGGGAAGAAGGTGCTTCCTTCAGCGTCACTGGGAAAGCATTTTGGATGCTTAGCTTCCTAAGGCTCCTCCAGGATTAGCATACTGATAATGCATCATTCTCCATTTCACATCAATCTTTTGCGATATTTTATGCATCGATTAACTCATGGTTTCCATAAAACAGCCCGCTTTGTTAACAGCTGGTCTATGGAATAAAGTGGAATATAAAATCTGGGCCAAAGGTCAAGCGCTGGGACCTGTGATGAAGTCATTCAGCGCTGAAAGGGAAATTGAGAGTAGAAAGGTTTGAAAGGTGTTACCTCGAAGCAATTGCACTCTGAACCAGTTATAGGAAAGGGTTGAGGAAAGTAGGATGGAAGAAAGAGAATACGAACAGAGGGAGGCACAGTAAAAGGAATGGAAGGGGTTAGAGCAGCTAGGGGCCATGGAAGGGACGCTGCAAAGAACTTCAAGTAATGCCTACAGCGCGCTACGTGAGGTACTCTGATGGCAATGACCCCCTGTGCGCCAAGAAGAACGATGAAAGGGAATAAAAATTAATACTGAAGTCTTTGTGGTATAAATAGTGTTATGAATTTCTAACGTTGCTGCCTTTTGTGTACAGTGACAGCAAATATTAAATTAGATTAAATTTTCATTATTCATTAAAAATGAATAATTAAAAAGCCTTTTGTAACAGTAAATATTAACTTAAATTAAATTTTCATTATTCATTAAAAATGAATAATTAAAAAGCCTTTTGTAACAGTAAATATTAAATTAAATCAAAATCTCATTATTCATTAAAAATGAATAATTAAAAAAGCCTTTTGTTAAAAAAGAATGACTTATTTCATTTTCTTTATGAAACAAGGGGCTATTGAAAGAGTATGTTAGCTTCTGCCACAGAATTTGGATGGAGTTCATTTGCGGACTGGGAACGATCGCTTGGTGGCCGTACGATTAGCGAAATTAATAAGTAACGATGGGCGTGGTCACTCTTTGGGTAGGCGTCCATGTAACAAGACTTATCTCTCTCTCTCAGTTGATTAGTGTCTAAACTTTTTGGGTTGCCAAAAACATAGATGAGGTAATGGTTTTGAATGCATGAGGTGAGGATGGTTGTGGCCACTCTTTGGATAGGTGTCCATGAAGCAGGACCTACCTCTCTCGCTCTCTCTCTCTCGTGATTTCTGCCTATACTTTTTGGATTGCCAAATGCATAGAGGTGTGAATAGTCTTAAGTTCATGGCACACAGAGAACGTAAAAATATTTCTGTCTATTTGCATTTAATTCTGGTTACATCAGTGAAGTTAAGAAATTATTTTTCTCATCGTTTCCAACTGCAGTCTTAAATATATCAATGCTGCAATAGACGAAATAAAAGAAAAAAAAGGAGCAAAAGAGAAAAGAATGGCGGGACTTAAAAATAGAAAGAAAATGCTCATCAAATTTTATCGAGATGTTTTAAGGGTGAAGGGAACGAAATCATTTTGGAATTCCAAGAAATATCGGAGGTGCTGCTGCTGTAACTTTTAAGGTTCAGTATTTAGTCGATTTCAGAAGAAGGGGAAAGTCAAAACTGGAATAAGTATTTCTAAAGAAACTATAGATAGTCATGGAATTAATTGTCATAGTTCCTATCTCCCGTTGATGTTGGATACAATCTTTTCTCAGGCATTCGAAAGAATGTTAGGAATATAATATATATATATATATATATATATATATATATATATATATATATATATATATATATATATATATATATATATATATATATATATATGTGTGTGTGTGTGTGTGTGTGTGTGTGTGTGTGTGTGTGTGTGTGTATAGGCAACAAAGGTTAATCTACAAAAAAAAATACGAATTTCAAAATACCATCATAATAATCTTTTATTACTGCTGTTATCTTCACAATTCGTATTATTGATTATGTTGTTAAAGTTCTTGTTGTTATGTCTCGTTATTTTTTCTCAAAAACAACAACACTTTCTGGTAAGAAAGCGCTTTTCAATATTCCTCGAATTCAGTCATTTAATTCAAGAATAAGTCATATCTTGAGATGAATCTACGAGGATGAAAGAGCTGTTATTTCACACTGAATTCATTCTCAGTTCCAAAGGTCCTCCTTCGTTCCTCACAACGTTGGAGGACTGTGCAACAGCCTCCCTCCCTTCGGAAGATGTCGTGCGATTGGAAACTCCGAAGTATAAGCGAAGATGCAACAGTTCTCTTGGAATCTGATCATTTACTTACATTTTTATCTGTTTATTTATTGATCTATCTATCTCCTGTGATAAGTGATCTCTTCTTCCTGCATTTCATGTTACCTTCTGTTACTTCTTCCTAATGGACACCATAATATTCTTGGGAATCTTGAATTTCGAGTCAGTGGCCCCTCTGGTGGGCTTCATGTTCCACATAAATAGGTTTCATTTTCTGAATAATAGTAATATTAATATATATATATATATATATATATATATATATATATATATATATATATATATATATATATATATATATATATATATATATATATATATATATATATATAGAAATACCTGGTCCAAGCCATTGATAATATGATACCCATCTCGACTCATCAGCTATGGACGAATTAAACATTCCCTTTGATATTGCACCGCTGTCCGTTTTTCAGGAAAAAAAAAATCCTAAAACGCCATTGGCCACTAATCATTCAACCGAAGTCGCATATGATACGATAATATTTGGCAGTCCAATTAATTTCATGACAGCGACTTCGTTGTGGTTGGCAGATAGAAGTTCTTGTCGATAATTGGAAAAGAAAGTTATATCTTTTACACAAAGAACATTTTCAGAGATTCTTATTCTATAAAGGTGCAGAGGGGAGTCTCATTTCAGAGCACGAGAGGAATTGGTGCTGAAGAAGAAATTTGCATTTCCCTAAAATGAAGTATAATGACTGGGATCATCATTATAACATAAAAGAAAAGTCCCTTGAATCGTACTCATTTTTCTCCAATTTATAACGAGAGAGAGAGAGAGAGAGAGAGAGAGAGAGAGAGAGAGAGAGAGAGAGAGAGAGAGAGAGAGAGAGAGAGAGAGAGAGAGAGTTTTTATATTATATCCCGAATTACACACATTACTCTTCTCTTCATAAAAACATACATACACAAACACACAAAGATGAAATGTAATCGTATACAATGTCATTTGTTCTTTTTCTCAAAACATCTATCAGAGAGAGAGAGAGAGAGAGAGAGAGAGAGAGAGAGAGAGAGAGAGAGAGAGAGAGAGAGAGAGAGTTTTTAAAAAATGCAATGTTATTTTCTTTACTTAAAACTTCCATCTGTACGTGTGTGCGTGGCGGGGGGGTGGGGGGGGGGGTCGCGGGAGACAGACAGACAGAGTGACATACCTACATACGATATTATCTCATTTTACTTAAAACTTTTATCCCTGAGAGAGAGAGAGAGAGAGAGAGAGAGAGAGAGAGAGAGAGAGAGAGAGAGAGAGAGAGAGAGAGATAAAAACGTACCCTGATTCAATATTAGTTTTCTCTCTCCCTCTCTCAAAACTCCGCTATCTCCTCGTACATCTTGAAGAACAGCCAAACTTTCCTTTCCAAACTGAAATAAAATCCTCTGTCGACTCCAGCATCAGGAGAGCCAGCAGCCACATATTCCAAAAGCAATGTGGAATTTGGCGAAGTTTTACTTCTGAAGAACAGAATGAGAGGAAGAACGAAAACAGCTGGAAATGCTGATTTGTTTGGTCATTTGTCAAATGGTTATCATAACTATTTTACGTATCGCTCGTGATTTACTTAACTTGTAAGACAGTGTATAAATGGGCGATTTAAAATGGATTGAGAAGGATCTAGACACAAAAAGCGGTGCACTTTAGTTTACATTTTGAAATTACGTGAATGGAATGACAGAATTGGCAAAATCGTAAAGATATTCCAAAGAATCTGGTCGAGGAATAAATTAGGTATGCACCAGAATTCGAAATAAATAAATAATTAGATCAATAAATAAATGAAAAGGTATATAGATGCATACACAGATAAATAGATAGTTAGATTGATAGATATTAAATTATTCTCATACTAGCCTACATCCGTTTCAAATCTTTCAGTATCTGAGTAGCCAAGCCATATTTCTTATCTTAAACAAGCATTGCGTATAAAGCAACATTTTGTATGTTTTGTAAATGCAAAATTTGCTCCTTGTTATCTAGGGAGAGGGAGAGAGAGAAAGGGACGGCACGTGAATTTCGACAGACTACTATATAACTAAAAAGGACAGCATAGTTTCCAATCAAATAAATTTGTTACTGGCTATGTTGAAATATCAACTTCTGTATAGTTAAAGAAATGATCCTGTGTTGATGTCATTTACAATTTGCACTGAAAATAAAATAATAACAAAGTCCTATTTTTACAGCTTAGTACACTTGAAACAGTTGTAAGCTAGTTAAGAGAATTACTGCTTAATATATGAATTTTTAAGCTAGTGATTTCTGATAACACTCATAATTCTATTTTTTTTTTCCTTTTCTATGGTTCTCGACTTCAGCACAAAAATATTTATTTATTTATTTATTTATTTATTTATTTATTTATTTATTTATTTATTTATTTATTTATTTATTTATTTATTTATTTATTTATTTATTTATTTATTTATTTATTTATTTATTTACCTACCTACCTATCAATCTATCTATCTATTTATCTACATAAATATATAAATACAGAAATGCAATAAAAAATAACATTTATCAATACACAGATTTAAGAATACTGGCAAACCAGATCTCGCAGCCAAAAACCTGGTAAACATTAACTTGCTGGATGAGTGCCGAAGAGCCAAATGGCCCTGTCATTCTCATGGAAAGCGGCCGAGGGGTCACTGGAAGCTCACTGGACCCAGAAGACTGAAGCTGGAAGCGCAAAAGTGAAGCCTGAACTTGTGGCTGAGGACGGCAGATGGAAATAAGTTGGGGGACCACTCGAAATTCGCTGGACCTAGAAGACTGAAGCTGGAAGCGCAAAAGAGAAGCCTGGACTTGTCTATAAGTTTCAGTTGTAGCAGTAATTGAAAAGGTTATTACAATCATGTTCTATTGAAAAACCATTGTTTCGATAATTATCACTCCCATGTATACCAAACTGTAAAATTTGAATATGGAAATTGTGGCCTAGGAAGGCGGTAGGAACACGGCTGAAGGGCCACTGGAAGTTCGCTGGACCTAGAAGACTGAAGCTGGAAGCACAAAAGTGAAGCCTGGACTTGTGGCAGAGGACGGCGGTTGGAAAGCTGTTTGGGGGCCGTTGGAAGTTTGCTGGGCCCGAAACACTGAAGCTGGAAGTGCAAAAGTGAAGCCTGGACTTCTGGCCAGTGGATGGAAAGCAGTTGGGGGGCCACTGGAAGTTCGCTGGACCCAGAAGACTGAGGCTGGAAGCACAAAAGTGAAGCCTGGACTTGTGGCCAAGGACGGTGGATGGAAAGCGGTTGGGGGGTCGCTGGAAGTTCACTGGACCCAGAAGACTGAAGCTGGAAGTGCAAAAGTGAAGCCTGGACTTGTGGCCAAAGACAGTGGATGGAAAGCGGTTGGGGAGTCGCTAGAAGCTCTCTGGACCCAGAAGACTGAAGCTGGAAGCACAAAAGTGAAGCCTGGACTTGAGGCCATGGATGGCAGATGGAAAGCGGTTGGGGGTCGCTGGAAGCTCGCTGAACCCAGAAGACTGAAGCTGGAAGTGCAAAAGTGGAGCCTGGAATTGTGGCCGAGGACAGTGGATGGAAAGCGGTTGGGGACCGCTGTAAGTTCGCTGGACCCGGAAGACTAAAGATGGAAGCACAAAAGTGAAATGTGGACTTGTCTATAAACTTCAGTTGTAGTAGTAACTGAATAGGTTACTATAATCATGTTCTATTGAAGATCCATTATTTCGATCATCATCACTCCAATGTATACCAAACTGTATACATTTGAATATGGAAATTGTGGCTGAGGACGGCGGATGGACAGCGGTTGGAGGGCCGCTGGAAGTTCACTGAACCCAGAAGAATGAAGCTGGAAGCACAAAAGTGAAGCCTTGACTTGTGGCCGAGGACGCCAGATAGAAAGCGGTTGGGGGTCCGCTGGAAGTTTGCTGGACCCAGAAGACTGAAGCTGGAAGGGTGAAAGTGAAGATTGGGCTTGTGGCCAAGGATGGCAGATCGAGAGCAGTTGGTGGGGGGTGCTTGAAGTTCGTTGGACCCGGAAGACTGGAGCTGGAAGCAGGAATGATGAGGACTGGACTTGTGGCTGAGGATGGCGGATGGAAAGATGTTGGGGGGCTGCTGGAAGTTCATTGCACACGGAAGACAAGCTGAAAGTGGAAAGGAGAAGCCTGGACTTGTGGCCAAGGATGGTGGCTGGAAAGCAGTTGGGAGGGCGCTGGAAGTTTGTTGCACACGGAACACTGAAGCTGAAAGTGGAAAGGAGAAGCCTGGACCTGCAGCTGAGGACTTACGACGGAAAGTGGTTGGGGGGCTGCTGGAAGTCTGCTGGACCTGGATGACTGAAGCTGGTAGTGCAAAAGTGAAGCCTACACTTGAGACCGAGGACGGTGGATGGAAAGCAGTTGGGGGGCCGCTGGAAGTTCTCTGGAACTGGAAGACTGAAGCTGGCAGCGTAACCGGTCAATGGAAAGCAGTTGGGGGCCGCTGGAAGTTCGCTGGACTTCGAAGACTGAAGCTGGAAGCGCAAAAATGAAGCCTGGAATTCTGGTCGAGGACAACTGATGGAAAGCGGTTTGGGGGCAGCTGGAAGTTCTCTGGACCCGGAAGACTGAAGTTGGAAGCGCAAACGGCCGATGGAAAGTGGTTGTGGGCCCCTGGAATTTCACTGGACCCGGAAAACTGAAGCTGAAAGTGCACAAGTGAAGCCTCCATTTGTGGCTGAGGACAGCGGATGGAAAGCGGCTGGGGGGCCACTGGAAGTTTGCTGGACTTGGATGACTGAAGCTGGAAGTGCAAAAGTAAAGCCTGGATTTGTGACCGAGGATGGAGGATGAAAAGTAGTTGGGGGATCTCTGGAAGTCTGCTGGACCCGGAAAACAGAAACTGGAAGTGCAAAAGTGAAGCCTGGACTTGTAGCCGAGGATGGTGGGTGGAAAGCGATTGGGGGACGTTGGAAGTTCGCTGCACCCGGAACACTGAAGCTGAAAGCAGAAATGAGAAGCCTAGACTTTTGGCAGAGTACAGTGGATGGAAAGTGGTTGGGGGCAGTTGGAAGTTCGCTGCACCCGGAAGACTGAAGCTGGAAGCAGAAAGAAGAAGCCTGGACTTGTGGCCGAGGACGATGGATAGAAGGCGGTTGGGTTGCCACCGGAAGTTCGCTTGACCCGGAAGACTGAAGCTGGTAGCTCAAAAGTGAAGCATGGACTTGTGGCCGAGGACGGCGGATGGAAAGCGGTTGGGGGGGCACTGGGAGTTCCCTGGCCCCAGAAGACTGAAGCTGGAAGAGGAAAGGAGAAGCCTGGACTTGTGACCGAGGATGGTGAATGGAACACGGTAGGGGAGCCGCTGGAAGTTTGCTGGAACTGGAAGACTGAAGCTGGAAGCGCAAAAGTGAAGGCTGGACTTGTGGTCGGGGTCAGAGTATGGAAAGTGATTGGGGGGGCTGTTGTAAGTTTGCTGCACCCAGAAGACTGAAGCTGGAAGTGCAAAAGTGAAGCCTGGACTTGTCTATAAGCTTCAGTTGTAGTTGTAATTGAAAAGGTTATTACAATCAAGTTCTATTGAAGAATCATCGTTTCGATAATCATCACTCCAATGTATAGCAAACCCTATTAATTTGAATATGGAAATTGTGGTCGAGGACGGCAGATGGAAAGCAGTTGGGGTCAGCTGGAAGTTTTCTGGACCCGGAAGACTGAAACTGGAAGCATAAAAGTGAAGCCTGGACTTGTGTACGAGGACGGCGGATGGAAAGCAGTTGGGGGCCACTGGAAGTTTGCTGGACCCGGAAGACTGAAACTTGAAGTGTAAAAGTGAAGCCTAGACTTGTGCACAAGTATGGCAGATGGAAAGTAGTTGAGAACTGCTGGAAATTTGCTGGGCCCGGAAGACTGAAGCTGGAAGCGCAAAAGTGAAGCCTGGACATGTATATAAGCTCCAGTTGTAGTTGTAATTGAAAAAGTTATTAGAATCTAGTTGTATTGAGGAACCATTGTTTCGATCATCATCACTCCAATGTATAACAAACTTAATAAATTTTAATATGGAAATTGTGGGCGAGGAAGGTAGATGGAAAGCGGTTGGAGGGCAGCTGGAAGTTCACAGGGCCTGGAAGACTGAAGCCGGAATCGCAACAGTGAAGATTGGACTTGTGGCCGAGTATGGCAGATGGAAAGCAGTTGGGGGGCCACTGGAAGTTCACTGGACCCAGAAGACTGAAGCTAAAAGCGAAAAGGAGAAGCCTGGATTTGTGGCCGAGGGCGGTGGATGGAAAGTAGTTGGGGGCCGCCGGAAGTTCAGTGCACCTGGAAGACTGAAGCCAAAAGCGGAAAGGAGATGCCTGGACTTGAGGCCAAGGACGGCGGATGGAAAGCGGATGGGGGGCTGCTGGAAGTTCGCTGCACCAGGAAGACAGAAGCTGGAAGCAGAAAGGAGAAGCGTGGACTTGTAGCCAAGGGCGGATGTAACACAAGAATGTTCGCTGGACCTGGAAGACTGAAGCTGGAAGCTTAAAATTTAATCCTGAACATATGGCTGACGACGTCGGATTGAAAGCAGTTGAGGAGCCGTTAGAAGTTCGTTGGACCCGGAACACTAGACTTGGAAGCGCAAAAGTGAAGCCTGGACTTGTGGCCAAGGATGGCGGATGGAAAGCGGTTGGGGGGCCACTAGAAGTTCGCTGAATCTGGAAGACTGAAGCTGAGAGAGCAAAAATGAAGCCTGGACTTGTGGCCGATTACGGCAGATGGAAAGTGGTTGGGGGGCAGCTGGAAGTTTGCTGGACACGAAAGAATGGAGCTGGAAGCACAAAAGTGATGCCTGGACTTGTGTCCGTGGACGGCGGATGGAAAGCTGTTGGGGGGCCCCTGGAAGTTCTCTGGGCCTGGAAGACTGAAGCTGGCAGTGTAAAAGTGAAGCCTGGACTTGTGGTCGACTACGGCAGATGGAAAGTGGTTGGGGGGCCGCTGGAAGTTTGCTGGACCTAGAAGACTGAAACTGGAAGCGGAAAGGAGAGGCATGGACTTGTGGCTGAGGACGGCAGAGGGAAAGTGGTTGAGGGGCCACTGGGAGTTTGCTGGGCCCGTAAGACTGAAGCTGGAAGTGCAAAAGGGAAGCCTGGACTTGTGGCCCAGGACTGCAGATGGAAAGCGGTTCAGGGGCCACTGGAAGTTCGCTGGACCTGGAAGACTGGAGCTGGAAGCGCAAAACTGAATCCTGGACTTGTGGCCAAGGACAGCAGGTGGAAAGTGGTAGGGGCCAGCTGGAAGTTCACTAGACCCGGAAGACTGAAATTGGAAGCGAAAAAGTGAAGCCTGGACTTGTGTACTAGGACCGCAGATGGAAAGCAGTTGGGGGCCAGCTGGAAGTTCGCTGGACCCCGAAGACTGAAACTGGAAGCGTAAAAGTGAAGCCTGGACTTGTGTACGAGGACAGCGGATGGAAAGCAGTTGGGGGGCCACTGGAAGTTCATTGGACCCAGAACACTGAAACTGGAAGCGCAAAAGTGGTCTGGATTTGTGGTTCAGGATGGCGGATGGAAACCAGTTGGGGGTCCGCTGGAAGTTCGCTGGACCCGGAAGACTGCAGCTGAAAGCCGAAAGGAGAAGCCTGGACTTTTGGCCGAGGACAGCAGATGGAAAGCAGTTGGGGGGCCGCTGGAGGTTTGCTGGACCCAAAAGACTGAAGCTGGAAGCACAAAAGTTGAGCATGGACTTGTTGCCAAGGACGGCGGATGGAAAGCGGTTGGTTCTCTGCTGGAAGTTCGCTGGACGCGAAAGACTGAAGCTGGAAGCTTTAAAGTGAACCGTGGACTTGTGGCCAAGGACGTTGGATGGAACCCGGTTGGGGAGCCACTAGAAGTTCACTGGCCCCAGAATAATGAAGCTGGAAGCAGAAAGGAGAAGCCTGGACTTGTGACTGAGGACGGCGGATGTAACGCGGTTGGGGGCCCGCTGGAATTTCACTGGACCTGGGAGACTGGAGCTAGAAGTGCAAAAGTGAAGACTGGACTTGTGGCCGAGGACTGAGGATGGAAAGGGGTTGGGGCAGGGGGAGTTGGAAGTTTGCTGCACCCAGAAGACTGAAGCTGGAAGCACAAAAGTGAAGCATGGAGTTGTGGTTGAGGACGGCGGATGGAAAGTGGTTGGGCGGCTGCTGGAATTTCGCTGGTCCCGGTAGACTTAAGCTAGAAGCACAAAAGTGAAGCCTGGAGTCATGGCCGAGGACGGCAGATGGAAAGCAGTTGGGGGCCAGCTGGAAGTTAGCTGGACACGGAAGACCGAATCTTGAAGCGCAAAAGTGAAGCCTGGACTTCTCTATAAGCTTCAGCTGTAGTAGTAATTGAAAATGTTATTACAATCATGTTCTGTTGAAGAACCATTGTTTCGATCATCACCACTCCAATGTATAACAAACTGCATAAATTTGAATAAGGAAATTGTGGCTGAGGACGGTGGATGGAAAGCGGTTGGGGGGCCGCTGGAAGTTCGCTGGACCCGGAAGACTGAAACTGAAAGCGAAAAGGAGAAGCCTGGACTTGTGGCCGAGGATGGCGAATAGAAAGTAGTTCGGGGACCTTGGAAGTTCTCTGCACCCAGAAGACTGAAGCTGAAAGCAGAAAGGACAAGCCTGGACTTGTGGCCGAGGATAGCGGATAAAAAGCGGGTGGGGCTGCTGGAGTTTGCTGCACTGGGAAGACTGAAGCTGGAAGAGGAAAGGAAAGTCTGGACTTGTGGCTGAGGAGGACGGACAGAAGTTGGTTGTGGGGCTGCTGGAAGTTCTCTGAACCCGGAGGACTGAAGCTGGAAGAGCAAAAGTTAAGTCTGGACATAAGGCTGAGGACAGTGGATGGAAAGCAGTTGGGGGCCCACAGGAAGTTCGCTAGACCCGGAAGACTGAAGATGGAAGCTCAAAAATGGAGACTGTACTTTTGGCTGAGCATGGCTGATGGAAAGTGGTTGAGGGCAGCTGGAAGTTTGCTCCACCCGGAGTACTGAACCTGGAAGTGCAAAAGTGAAGCCTGGACATGTCTATAAGCTTCAGTTATAGTAGTAATTGAAAAGGTTATTACAATAATGTTCTGTTGAAGAACCATCGTGTTGATCATCACCATTACCATGTATACCAAACTGTATGAATTTGAATCCTGGAAATTGTGGCTGAGGATGAAGGATGGAAAGCAGTTGGAGGGTCGCTGGAAGTTTGCTGGACCCGCAAGACTGTAGCTGGAATCACAATAGTGAAGCCTGCACTTGAGGCCGAGGACAGGGTATGGAAAGCGGCTGGGGGGACGCTGGAAGTTCGCCAGACCCTGAAGACTGAAGCAGAAAACACAAAAGTGAAGTCTGGACTTGTGGCTGAGGACGGTGGATGAAAGCAGTTGGGGGGACACTGGAAGTTCACTGGACCTGGAAGACTGAAGCTGAAAGCAGAAAGGAGAAGCCTTGACTAGTGGCCGAGGAAGGCAGATGGAAAGCAGTTGGGCCGCTGCTGGAAGTTCGTTGGACCCGGAAGACTGAAGCTGGAAGCGCAAAAGTTAAGAGGGAACTTGTGGCCGAGGATGGCGGATAGAAAGCATTTGGGCGGTCGTTGGAATTTTGCTGGACCCAGAAGACTGAAGCTGGAAGCGCAAAGGTGGAGACTGGACCTGTGGCCAAGGATGGCAGATGGAAAGCGGTTGGGGGCCCGCTGGAAGTTCACTGGACCCAGAAGACCGAAGCTGGACGCACAAAAGTGAAGACTGGACTTTTGGCCAAGGACGGCAGATGGAAAGTGGTTGGGGGCTGCTGGAAGTTCGGTGGACCCAGAAGACTGAAGCTGGAAGCGCAAAAGTGAAGCCTGGACTTGTGGCTGAGGATGGCATATGGAAAGTGGTTGGGGGGCCGCTGGAAGTTCGTTGGACCACAAAGACTGAAGCTGAAAGTGGGAAGGATGAGGCCTGGACTTGTGGCTGAGGACGGCAGATGGAAAGCGGTTGGGGGGCTGCTGGAAGTTCGCTGCACATGGAAGACTGAAGGTGAAAATGGAAAGGAGAGGAGTGGACTCCTGGCCGAGGACAGCGGCTGGAAAGCGATTGGGAGGCCACTGGAAGTTCGCTGCACATGGAAGACTAAAGCTGAAAGCAGAAAGGAGAAGCCTGGACTTGTGGCTGTGGACAGCAGATGGAAAGTGGTTGAGGGGCTGCTGGAAGAACGCTGGACCCGGAAGACTGAAGCTGGAAGTGCAAAAGTGAAGCCTGGCATTGTGACTGAGGATGACGGATGGAAAGCAATTGGGGGCCGCTGGAAATTCGCTGGACTCGGAAGACTGAAGCTGGAAGCGCAATAGTGAAATCTGAACTTGTGCCTGAGAACGGCAGATGGAAGGCGGTTGGGGGGCTGCTGGAAGTTCGCTGGACCCTGAGGGTTAAAGCTGGTAGCACAAAAGTAAAGCATGGACTGGTGGCCAAGGACAGCTGATGGAAAGAGGTTGGGAGGCTGCTGAAAGTTTGCTGCACACGGAAGACTGAAGCTGAAAGTGGAAAGGAGAATCCTGGACTTGTGGCTGAGAATGTTGGATGGAGGGTGGTTGGGGGGCTGTTGGAAGTTTGCTGGACCCAGAAGACTGAAGCCTGAAGTACAAAAATGTAGCTTTGACTTGTGGATGTGGACGGCAGATGGAAAGTGGTTGGTGGGCCGCTGGAAGTTCGTTGGACCCAGAAGACTGAAGCTGAACGCGGAAAGGAGAAGCCTGGACTTTAGGCTGAGGATGGCGGATGGAAAGCGGTTGGGGGCCGCTGGAAGTTCGCTACACCTGGAAGACTGAAGCTGGAAGCAGAAAGGAGAAGCCTGGACTTGTGGCCGAGGACGGTGGATGGAAAGCGGCTGGTGGCTGCTGGAAGTTCACTGGACCTGGAGGACTGAAGCTGGAAGCGCAAAAGTGAAGCCTGAACTTGTGGCCAAGGACGGCGGATGGAAATAGGTTGGGGGGCTGCTCGAAGTTCGCTAGACCTGGAAAACTGAAGCTGGAAGCGCAAAAGTGAAGCCTGGGCTTGTGGCCAAGGACAGCGGATGGAAATGGTTTGGGAGATTGCTGCAAGTTCACTGGAACAAGGAGACTGAAGCTGGAAGCGCAAAAGTGAAGCCTGGACTTGTGGCCGAGGACGGTGGATGGAAAGCGGTTGGGGGGCCACTGGAAATTTGCTGGAACTGTAAGACTGAAGCTGGAAGCGCAAATGGCTGATGGATAGCGGTTGGGGGACCGCTGCAAGTTCGCTGGAACCAGGAGACTGAAGCTGGAAGTGCAAAGGTGAAACCCGGACTTCTGGCAGAGGACACCGGATGAAAATAGGTTACGGGCCGCTGGGAGTCGCTGGACCCGGAAGACTGAAGCTGGAAGCGCAAAAGTGAAGCCTGGACTTCTCTATAAACATTAGTTGTAGTAGTAATTGAAAAGGTTATTACAATCATGTTCTACTGAAGAACCATTGTTTCGATTATCATCACTCCAATGTATACCAAACTGTATAAATTTGAATATGGAAATTGTGGCCAAGGATGGCGGATAGAAAGCGGTTGGAGGGCCGCTGGAAGTTTGTTGGGCCTGGAACACTGAAGAAGGAAGCACAAAATTGAAGCATGGACTTGAGGTCGAGGATGGTGGATTGAAAGTGGTTGGGGGACCGCTGGAAGTTCGCTGGACCTGGAAGACTGAAGCTGGAAGCGCAAAAGTGAAACCTTGATGTGTGGCTGAGGGCGGCAGATGGAAAGCGGTAGGGGGGCCGCTGGAAGTTTGATGCACCAGGAAGACTTAAGCTGAAAGCGGAAAAGAGAATCTGGAATTGTGGCCGAGGACGGCGGATGGAAAGTGGTGTGGGGGTCGCTGGAAGTTCGCTGCATCCGGAGGACTGAAGCAGGAAGTGGAAAGGAGAAACCTGGATTTGTGGCTGAGGAGGGCGGATGGAAAGCAGTTGGGGGGCCGCTGGAAGTTCACTTACCCAGAAGACTGAAGCTGGAAGCATAAAAGTGAAGCCTGCCCTTGTGGCCAAGGACAGCAGACGGAAAGCGGTTGAGGGGCCACTGGAAATTCGTTGGACCGCGAATATTGAAGCTGAAAGCGGGAAGGATGAGGCCTGCACTCTGCAAGGAATGATTATAGTGAATCTGTCTCCCATACTCTTGAAGGAATGAATATAGCGTAACTGTCTCCCATACTATTGAAGGAATATAGTAAATCTAACTCCCACACTCTTGAAGGAATGAATATAGTGAATTTGTCTGCCACTCCCTTGAAGTAATGAATATTGTGAACCTATCTCCCAAACTCTTGAAGAAATGAATATAGTGAATCTGTCTCTCACACTATTGAAGGAATGAATATAGTTTATCTGTTTCCCACACACTATCTCCCACACTCTTAAAGGAATTAATAATAGTGTATCTGCCTCCCAAACTCTTGAAGGAATAAATATAGTTTATCTGTCTCCCACACTCTTGAAGGAATGAATATAGTAAATCTATCCCCCACACTCTTGAAGGAATGAATATAGTGAATCTGTCTCCCACACTCTTGAAGGAATGAATATAGTGTATCTCTCCCACACTATAGAAGGAATAAACATAGTGTATCTGTCTCCCACACTCTTGAAAGGATGAATATAGTTTATGTGTCTTCCACACTCTTGAAAGAATGAATATAATCTGACTCTCACACTCTTGAAGGAATGAATATAGTGTATCTGTCTCCCACACTCTTGGAGGAATGATCATAGTAAATCTGTCTTCCACATTCTTGAAGGCATGAATATAACGAATCAGTCTCCCACACTCTTGAAGGAATGAATATAGTGAGTCTGTCTCCCACACTCTTGAATAACTGAATACAGTGTATCTGTCTCCAACACTCTTGAAGGCACGAATATAGTGAATCTGTCTCCCACACTCTTGAAGGAATGAACATAGTGTATCTGTCTCCCACACTCTTGAAGGAATGAATATAGTGAATCTGGTTCCACAACAGTCTTGAAGGAAAGAATCTAGTAAATTTGTCTCCCACAATAATGAAGGAATGAATATAGTGAATCTGTCTCCCACACTACTGAAGGAATGAATACAGTGAATCTATCTCCCACACTCTTGAAGGAATGAATGTAGGTATCTGTCTCCCACACTCTTGAAGAAATGAATATAGTGTATCTGTCTCCCAAATTCTTGAATGACTGAATACAGTGTATCTGATTCCCACACTCTAGAAGGAATGAATATAGTGAATCTGTCTCCCAAATTCTTGAAGGAATGAATATAGTGAATCTGTCTCCCACACACTTGAAGGAACGAATCTAGTAAATTTGTCGGCCACACTCTTGAAGGAATTAATATAAAGTATCTGTCTCCCACACACTTGAAGGAATGAATATAGTGAATCTGTCTCCCACACTCTTGAAGGAATGAATATAATGTATCTGTCTCCCACACTCTAGAAGGAATGAATATAGTGAATCTGTCTCCCACACTCTTGAAGGTATGAATATAGGTATCTGTCTCCCACATTCATGAAGAAATGAATATAGTTTATCTGTCTCCCACATTCATAAAGAAATGAATATAGTTTATCTGTCTCCCACACTCTTGAATGACTGAATAAAGTGTATCTGATTCCCACACTCTTGTAGGAATGAATATAGTGTATCTGTCTCCCACACTCTTTAAGGAATGGATATAGTGAATCTATCTTCCACACTCTTGAAGGAATGAATATAGTGAATCTGTCTTCCACACTCTTGAATGACTGAAATTAGTATATCTGTTCCCACACTCTTGAAGGGATGAATATAGTTTATCTGTCTCCCACACTCTTGAAGGGATGAATATAGTAAATCTATCTCCCACACTTTTGAAGGAATGAGTATATTGAATCTGTCTTCCACACTCTTGAAGGAATGAATATAATCTGACTCTCACACTCTTGAAGGAATGAATATAGTGTATTTGTCTCCCACACTCTTGAAGGGATAGATATAGTTTATCTGTCTCCCACACTCTTGAAGGGATGAATATAGTAAATCTATCTCCCACACTCTAGAAGGAATAAATATAGTGAATCTGTCTTCCACACTCTTGAAGGAATGAATATAATCTGACTCTTACACTCTTGAAGGAATGAATATAGTGTATTTGTCTCCCACACTCTTGAAGGGATGAATATAGTTTATCTGTCTCCCACACTCTTGAAGGGATGAATATAGTAAATCTATCTCCCACACTCTAGAGGGGATAAATATACAGAATCTGTCTTCCACACTCTTGAAGGAATGAATATAATCTGACTCTCACACTCTTGAAGGAATGAATATAGTTTATTTGTCTCCACCCACACTCTTGAAGGGATGGATATAGTCTATCTGTATCCCACACTCTTGAAGGGATGAATATAGTAAATCTATCTCTCACACTCTAGAAGGAATAAATATACTGAATCTGTCTTCCACACTTTTGAAGGAATATATATAATCTGACTCTCACACTCTTGAAGGAATGAATATAGTGTATTTGTCTCCCACACTCTTGAAGGGATGGATATAGTCTATCTGTCTCCCACATTCTTGAAGGGATGAATATAGTAAATCTATCTCCCACACTCTAGAAGGAATGAATATAGTGAATCTGTCTTCCACACTCTTGAAGGAATGAATATAATCTGACTCTCACATTCCTGAAGGAATGAATATAGTCTATTTGTCTCCCACACTCTTGAAGGGATGAATATAGTTTATCTGTCTCCCACATTCTTGAAGGAACGAATATAGTGAATCTGTCTTCCACACTCTTGAAGGAATGAATATAATCTGACTCTCACACTCTTGAAGGAACGAATATAGTGTATCTGTTTCCCACACTCCTGGACGAAGGAAGGATGGCTGATTCAATTGAATCCACTTCTAAAAATTCATTAGATTATCAGACCACTGGATGCCATATCTCTCATAATCCTTTAAGTGTCTTTAGGTCTGTGAGACGCTAATATATTCTTCGAGGTAGGTTGTAGGATCCTCTCCTTTACGAGAGAGAGAGAGAGAGAGAGAGAGAGAGAGAGAGAGAGAGAGAGAGAGAGAGAGAGAGAGAGAGAGAGAGAGAGAGAGAGAGAAATTTATATAACACCAAAATGCAGTTAGTGTAGAACAATATACGAACGGAGAGTTAAAAAAAAACAATCAAATGAAAAGATAATGATAAAACCACCAAAACACAACTGAACAGAGAATATTATGCAACCTAAGAATAAAGAAAATCTCTTAAATAGAAAGATAATGGAAAACACAGCAAAATATAGCCGGCAAAAATAATATACCAACTAAGATTTGAAAAACCTCAGAAAATAAAGAATAAAACCTTCTTCACCCAGCAAAAACACCTTGGCCCAGACTGGACACTTCTCCAGGGAGCCATCATCGAGGAAGAAGCATCTAACCAAAAAATCTTAAAAATCAAATCAAATAAAACAAATAAAATAAATAAATAAATAAATAAAAACAAACATGTTCAAGTACCGATCGTTCATGCAAGCAAAAATCATCATCATCACCATCTTCTCCTTCTTCTTCTTCTGCTTCTCCCTCTTTCTTCTTCTTTTAAATCCTTCGTCTTCTTTTCATTTTCGGTCTTCCTCTCTTTTTCATTTTCCTCCTCCTTCGTCTTCTTCTTCTTCTTCTTTTCATTTCCTGACTTCTTCTCTTTTTCATTTTCCTCTTCATTCTTCTTCTTCTTCTTCTTTTCATTTTCCTTCTTCTTCTTCTTTTCATTTTCCTTCTTCTTCTTCTTTTCATTTCCTGTCTTCTTCTCTTTTCCATTTTCCTCTTCCTTCTTCTTCTTCTTCTTCTTCTTCTTCTTCTTCTTCTTCTTCTTCTTCTTCTTCTTCTTCTTTTTTCTTCTTCTTCTTCCTCCTGGAAAGCTTCCCATGGAACTTTTACTAGCAAGTCAGCCTAAGCCGCCCCCCCCTTCTCTCTCTCTCTCACTCCTGTTCCTCACCATCTTGGCTGCTCTTCCACCTCTTCCTCTTCTTCTCCCACTCCTTCTCCTTCTCCTCCTCCTTCTCAAGGTTCATAGGGAGGAGACGCCTTTTGAAGTAGGCCAATTTCAAGCTTCCTTGAGAGGAGAGGAATTTGGGAAGCTTTCTGGGACGGGGGTATTTGAAGTAACTGAATTTTCTCTTGATGGGAATTAAGACAAAACTTTTGTCTTGATGAGAATTAAGACAAAACAAGTAAAAATGCGCCGAAGTTTCTTCGGAGGCAATCGAGTTTTCTGTACTGGCGTACAATGAAGGTCACCGAAAATAGATCTATCTGTCAGTAGTCTCGGTATAATGCTGTATGAGACGCGGCCCATAAAACTTTAACCAGTGCCCGGGGTGGTGGCCCTATCATATATCGTTGTCAGAAGCACGATTATGGCTAACTTGAACCTTAGATAAGATAAAAACCACTGAGGTTAGAGGGCTGCAATTTGGTATGTTTGCTGACTGGAGGGTGGATGATCAACATAACAATTTGCAGCCCTCTAGCCTCAGTGGTTTGTAAGATCTGAGGGCGGACAGAAAAAGTGCAGGCGGACAGAAAAAGTGCAGGCGGACAGACGAAGCCAGCACAATAGTTTTCTTTTACAGAAAACTGAAAAAGGAAAATGATTACCGCCACTCTGAGAACCCCAGAGTCACCCTGATGTCTCTCGAACTTCGGAAGTGTAAACCAGCCGAATTTCCCCCATAACTTCAATCGTGTATATTATAGGTAACCGAAATGTTGAGGAGGATAAACTTCGTTCTGCCGTCGACGAAGTTTCTCAGAAGTTGACGAACAGCTCGAGAGAAAACCATTAGGAAGAAGTTCGTCTTGAGTTGTTTATTGTCGAGCGGCCGAGTCAGGTCTCGACCGATGCTAATCTATTAGTGGCACATCTCTCCGGAAGGAGCAGTTTCCCTAAGGGTGTTTTTCGTCAATTATTATAGAATTAAATATCATGTTCAATGATTGTGGGAGTATCAAAATTATATTACCTTCAATGATTCTGGGATTATCAAATATGTTCAATGATTCCGGGATTAATATTATGTTCAATGATTGTGGCATTATCAAAATATTATTGTTAATAATTCTGGGATTATCAAATAATATTTTAGTCAATGATTGTGGGAGTCAAAATATTATTTTTAATAATTCTGGGATTATCAAAATAATTTTTTCGTCAATGATTGTGGGATTATCAAAATATTATTTTTAATAATTCTGGGATTATCAAAATAATGTTTTAGTCAATGATTGTGGGATTATCAAAACAATATTCTGTTCAATGATTCTGGGATTACCAAAATAATATTATGTTCAGTGATTCTGGAACTATCAAAATATTATATTCAGTGATTGTGGGATTACCAAAATAATATCATGGTCAATGATTTTGGGATTACCGAAATATTTTTCCATCTAGAGACAGAAACTAAGGGGGTTACATTACAGCTAGTTGGCTATACACAAATTAATCTGATTTTGCTTAAAATTTGTTTTTGAAGTCGCATCTTACCAGTCATGACATATTTTTCATGTGGCAAGTTATTGAATTCCAACTCTTTCTCCTCTTTCCAATAATTCTCTCTCTCTCTCTCTCTCTCTCTCTCTCTCTCTCTCTCTCTCGTATTTGCTCATTCGAACGAGTGAAATAAAGGAGAGGAACCCGAACTGACAATCTGCAAAGAGTGTCAGTGGCAGAATGCTTTCAGAAAGACGCTTTTACTTAGATACTGGATCTCTTGCCTGGGGTTTTGCTTGGAGGGTGGGCGGGCCAGGGGTGGGGGGGGGGAGACCTTACTGGGAGAATTGAAGGGTTAAAGGAAAGCGGGGGGCACCTAGGGAGGCTTGGAAAGGGCAGATACACCTGGAAAAGAAGAGAAGAGGGAATAAGATGCATCTACTTCAGTGAGTTCACCTTGTTTGTTGCACTGAATTAACATACAAAGACAAAAATCCTCTGCGTGTTGCTTTACCTAACCTAGTTTGTCCCTTACTTGCATAAACAGGCAGGCTGCTGCTTCACACAGTGTCTTTTTTCTAGTATCAGGTTTAATACTACTCAGTTTGTGTGTAGAGCTCTCAATGTCGAGAACAGGAGTAATTTTTGTAAAAGGTCCACAATAATATATCAATGTTAGAATGTGACTTCATAAAAATGTATAAAAAGGGTTCGAGAGATTTTTATACATTTTTGCAAGGACTCACATTCTACCATTGATAAGTTATTGTGGACCTTCTACAAAACTACTGTTTGCTGGGAGTTTTATCTTGGCTACAACTAAAATGTGGAATACTTTGCCTCCTAGTGCAGTTTTGGAGTCTTCTGATCTCCACATGTTCAAAGTGAGGAAGAAATTCATTCCTGCTCTCTGCTGCTCCAGCTGACGTCTCCTGAATTCCAGGCGTGTCGGATTCATTTTCTGTTCCCTCATATTTATTTACTTATCACCGCTTCCTAGAACTTGTCTCTCTCTGCGGAGAGAGAGAGAGAGAGAGAGAGAGAGAGAGAGAGAGAGAAATATTTCTGAAAATATCGCTGAAAAAGCAAAACCATGCGACACTGATTCATAAATATAAAAAATATGATAACTACTAAGAGAAAAGGTAAGAAAAAAAAAAAACAAGTAAAAACTACGCTGAAGTTTCTTCGGCACAATCGAGTTCTCTGTACATCGCTTAATCAACGCCACCAAAAATAAATCTATCTTTCGGTGGTCTCGGTATATAATGCTGTATGAGCCGCTGCCCATGAAACCTTATCCACTGCCCGGTGGTGGCCTATTCTATACCGTTGCCAGGAGCAAGATTATGACAAACTTTAACCTTAAATAAAGTAAAAACTATGAGGCTAGAGGGTTGAAGCTTGGTATGTTTGATGACTGGAGGGTGGGATTATCAACATACCAATTTGCAGTCCTCTAGCCTCCTAAGTAGTTTTTATGATCTGAGGGCGGACAGATAAAAGTGCGGACGGACAGACATAGCCGGCACAATAGTTCTCCTTTACAGAAAAGTATAACCATTTTCGATGAGAAATCAACCAATCAACAAAATGGAGGTTCAGGATGACATGAGATTGTCCGCAAAAATCCTGCCAGGACTTCTTTGGAAGGAGTTTCATCCACAAAGGAAATCCTGTCAATTTGGCTAATGGAGGGCCCAACTGGCCTCGTTAATCCTATTGTCACTTTTCTTTAGGTCAATTTCTCTCGTTTCTCACAATTCCTTCAGTCATATGATTTGAATTTTTTTCACTTTTAGGGGGTTAGTTCTTAAGGCTGTAATTCTTTTTTATAATTATTATAAACTCTCCCTTTTATATATATATATATATATATATATATGTATAAATTATATATATATATATATATATATAATATACATACATATATAGGTACGTATATATACATACATGTGTACATATATATAGATATCTATATATATATATATATATATATATATATACTGTATATATATATATATACATATATATATATATACACACACACAGTATATCTCTGTATCTATATATATATGTATGTATATATACATATGTGTATATGTATGTATATACACACACGCATAAATATTTCAGCGAGTGTGTGTTCTCAGTTACTAATGGATTCTACTCAGCTGCAAGACAATCAGGAGATGCTAAAAATTATTCCGCCTGGAAATCGCAAGACTAAAAGGAGCACAAAACATGAAATTGAAGCTAAGAAATAAATACAGAAGAAAACTTTATAACCCTCCAAAGGATTAGAGATTAAACAAAAAAAGTTTTTCTTAAGGATATGAACCTGATAATAAAATCTCACTCTTAAGCCTAAATTAGGAAGAAAATGTCCCCAAACATAAATGGCTGCCATTCAATATTTTCAAAGAGCTCACGGCTACTCTAAACATATTACACGAGAGAGAGAGAGAGAGAGAGAGAGAGAGAGAGAGATGAATAAATTATTGTTAGCTGAGGCCTACAACTTTCCTTATTCTCTGACGATACCTTCGTCGACAGGAGGTACAGAAAGGACTTTTGTGATATATTACTTTCTGGCTAAGATGCCGAGCGCTGGGAACTTTTTAGCCATTCAACGGTTAAGACGGTGAAAAGGAGTTGCAGTTGGAGTGGTTGGTCAGCAAGACGGAAGAGAGGGAGCGGGAATGGAGGGTACAGTAAAAGGATAAAAAGTGGGGGGCAGCTAAGGGCTGAAGGAACACAGTTAACAATCGTTAGTCATACAGTCCTCAATGATGTCTAGAGCGCACAATCGTTGAAAGCAAATTTGGATGGCGCAACGCAGATGAGTCTTCAAAATTCCTACTGGGTTATTAATACGATTCCTTACGAAGCTTTTAATCCAGTTTCTTTGACTAGATTAAATTTGTGTTTGTGTTTGGTTTGCCTAAAAGCCCCCATATCAGTTACATAGTTAATCGATAAGTTCATAAATACACGACATGATGAACAGAAATTGTACGCATCGAAAGATCTTGCCACGATTGAGGAAAATCTTCGGATAGTTTTCTTCGTATCAAAGATTCTATTTTGAAAACCTTTAATAATGTACAAACACTTTTTTCTATTTCAATTTGATCATTTCAAAATAATTAAACTTTCAGTGAAATCACATAACAATTGTCTGCGTATTAAAAACTTCTATTATTAAGACCTTTTCTAATGAACAAAAATTTTTCTATTACAATTTTGATCATTCCAAAGTAATCGATCGAACTCTTAACAAGTCAAAAATGAGCTGAAGTTTTCTTCAGCGCAATCGAGTTTCCTGTACAGCAGCTACAGCGTATAATCAAGGCCACCAAAAATATATCTATCTTTCAGTAGTCTCGGTATAATGCTGCATGGGCGCGGCCCATGAGACTTTAACCACGGCCCGGTGGTGGCCTATCCTATACCGTTACCAGAAGCACTATTATGTCTAACTTTAACCTTAAATAAAATAAAAACTACAGAGGCTAGATGGATGCAATCTACTATGCTTGATGATTGGAGGGTGGACAATCAACATATCAATTTGCAGCCCTATAGCCTCAGTAGTTTTTAAGATCTGAGGGCGGACAGAAAAAGTGCTGACAGAAAAAGAGTGCGGACAGAATAAAGAGCGGACGGACAGAAAACTAAAAATCACTTAACTATTGTCTACGTATCAAAGATTCTGTTTTCAAAACCTTAAGTAATGTACAAACACTTTGTATATTTTAAATTCCATCCGTTATTCACACCAATTACAAACGCTGGAACTCTCTCCGTCTCTAAATAATGTACAAACACTCTGTATATTTTAAATTCCATCTGTTATTCACACCAGTTACAAATGCTGGAACTCTCTCCGTCTGTCAAGATCCTCTGACAAGAAGAACATAATTATCAGTGTGAGAATTCTGCCCCTAAAAAAATGGCTTGTACAAAAGACTGTCTTTTTTTCTGTTTTCCTGCTGGAAA